>JAQZBX010004811.1:0-58460 GCA_029593785.1 Cabassous unicinctus
TAAAAAAAAAAAAAAAAACCATTGCCTAGTCTATCATCCATTATATACATTTAGATAAAACTATTTTAATAATCTTTCATCAATTGTAACAAAGGTAACTACTGTTTTAAAAAGTAGTACAATAGTTTGAAAAAATGCTATCATCAGTAGTAACAAATGTTCCACACCAATGCAAGGTGTTGGTGGTGGGGTGGTGAATGGGAATCCTGTATTTTATGCATGATTGTTTTGTAAATTCACAAGTTCTCTAATAAAAAAAAAAATTGTCTAATCCAAAATCATGAAAATTTACCACTGTTTTCTTCTAAGTGTTTATAGTTTTTAGCTCTTACATTTGGTCTTTTAACTATTTTGAGTTCATTATTGTATATGATATGAAGTGTAGGAGTCCAGCTTCTTTCTTTTTTTTTTCTCAAAACTCCATTTTTTAAAAAATTTATTTAGCTTTCTGATTCTGTGTTTGTGCTTTCAACACTTTCATAATAATTTTTGCTCCTCAATCAGGAAAGCATGCTTGATCCTGTCACAGACACATTTAGCACACATAGAACTACCATAGGCTCTGCTGACATGATTTTTGTTTTAGGTAACCTCATATAAGAACTTTAGGTCTCACAGCATGAACCCCTCAATGTCAGCCTGGGTACACATCACATGCGGATTTTGGTGCTTTCCCAACTTACTTGTTATAAAGGTAAACAATTCTATTACCAGGGGTCTGGGATAGCCTAGTTTTGTTAGAAACAGTATTGTAGGATAGCCTACGATGGTACCTCAAACGCTGGACCATTTTGAATGCCTCTAGGAACCGGCCCTGGAAGAGGGAAAAAAAGCCTCATTCTTTTACATGTGGATATTCAGCTTTAACGCTCATTTTTAATCTGGTGTTTTTGTTTTGCTCTGTTTTCATTTTAGGCCACTGCACAGTGTCTGCCAGGACAATGGCAGTGGGGTGTTCCTCAGGTAAATATTAACTTTTAGTATCTAATTTAAAGTACCTTTTCTCATGTTCTTGTGAAGACACATGAATATTAATTAAAGTCAAGAGAACTAGATTTAAGACGTTTCTCTCCTATTTATTTAAATACCTTTGGCAATTCATTTAATCACTATATTTCTCAATTTCCTCATTTATAAAGTAGAAATAATGATACCATAACTTAAGTTTCTTTGTGTGATTTTTGTGAAAATCAAATGAGATAAGTGAAAGCATCTGATAAAGAATTGAATGCAATATAAACATGAATAAATCCATTTTTTACTATTAGTTTTATTGGAAAATTTAGCATTTTACTAGCCTCCCTTCACATTTTGCTTCAGTTTGACTTATGCTCCTAACTTTTGATAACAAATAGTATACCACCAAAAAGACTGTTTAATGACATTTTCCCACTTCATGGGAAGTTACAATAAAGTTAAGAGTAGAATTTTACGCCAATTTAAATTCCATAGCTTTTTTTTTATTACAGCATTAATGATGATCTTAATGCATCTGCAATTATATATGAATTTATATATGAGGTGCTGAGACACTAGGAACTTTTAGTAGTTAGCAGTGAGAAAGTCCTTTAATAATAACTATAGAAGTGGAATTTATAACAACCCAGAGTTCTTAGTATGTTGCTTGGATACTCCCCAAGAAATGAACTTTAGAAAAGATATAAAACAAATATTTCTCTCATTTCATCATTTGGTTTAATAGAAATAACTAATCATATTAGGAGTATGGTTTTGTATTTTAGTCTCCTGCTTCTTCTGCTCCATTCTTATACCTGCAACCTTCTGAAGTTATTTATCAGCCTGTGGAAATTGCACAAGATGGTGGATGTGTTCCTCCTCCACTGTCTCTGATGGAGGCTTCAATTCCAGAGGTATGTACTAGTCTTAAAGTAATTGACCTAAAACTACCTCATCTTGATATTTTTATTTTCTTTTTAAAATTTTTTCAAGACCCTCATTGAAGTTGCTCCAAATATGATTTACACACCTCTTCATCTTGTTATATCTAACGCTTCATATTAGACTTCTTCATTAACAATTAGTTCGACCTATTCCCAAATCAACTCTTCTCTCTACTAAGCTAATCCTTGACTCCATCTCTTTCAAATAATATTCCCCTTCTTCTAGTTTTGTCTGTCAATCTATATTGTTGCTAACTGAGTTTGCCAAAGGGCTGCCGATGCAAAGTACCAGAAATAGTTGGCTTTTATAATGGGGCTTTCTTTGGGGTAAAAGCTTACCGTTCCAAGGCCATGAAATGTTCAAATCAAGGCACCAACAGAGATACTTCCTCACAAAGTCAGCTACTGTTGAACCTGGCATTGTTGACATGTGGTGAAGCACGATTGCCACCAATCTCTGCGGAGGTCTCTGCCTTCCCCTCCAGAATCTACCATCTCTTGGAGTTCAGCTGTGACCAGCCAGGCATAGGGCTTGTCTCTTTCTGGGCCTAAGATGTTTGAGCCTCTCAGAGGCTTCTGTTTTTCTGCAGTCCTCTCTCACATGGCAGAATCAAACATGGCAGCTCCCTTTTCTGTCTCTGCATCTCCCTTTATATCAAACCCAGCAAAATGGTGGAGACTCAACATGAATCACGTCCTACAGATGTAATCCAGTCAACTGGGTCTCACCCCCATAGGAATGGATTCGTTTAAAACATTATCTCTTGCTTTCGGGAATTTACAAAATTCAAATTGCCGCACTAACGTTCTGTCAATTAAAAGCCTATAATACTTAAGTCAAAAGAGAAAAAAATCGAAAAATTCTTCCTACAAAAAGGTTAATTAAAATTTTTATAAGTACATATTGAAAATCTCATTACCAGTGTCTTTGAATTATATTCCTAAACCATAACTAATACCTGTACCATCTATGTGTGAGGAACTGTGTGTGGTATCTTTCAAATCAGTATTGCTTAAGATTAGGAAATTAGCACATGCCTAATTTGAGTTGACTATTATTTTTTATTGGTAAGGTTTATAACACTAACTCTGCTCTGGAAAATAATTTTCACAGTTAAGTCCTATACTATCAATACTTTTCCTGAGGTTCCATTATTTTTCTCTCTTTTATCACCATTTATTTATCACTTGGTTGACTGGATCAGCAAGTAGTCCTTTTTCAAGAAAGCATATGGGTGCTATAGTCTCTGAGCTCGTAATGATTAAGAATGTGTTGCCTATATAACTGAAAGAAAATAACACTAGCTAGAAAATAGTTGCATCATACTATAGTTCTATAGTTCCTATAGAACTTCTAGTCCACTAATTTGGCATTAAATGTAGCTATAAAGAAGTTTGAAGACAGCCTGATTATTTTCCCCTTGTACATAATTTGCTTTTTCTTCCTGGGTGCCTGAAAAATCTGTCTTAATTTGAAATTATTTCACCAAGATATGTATCAGTATTTATAATCTGTATAATATTTTTCTTGGGAACAAGTTTGCCCTTTTGATTTTCAGACTAGTTTTATTTCAGAATGTTGGGGTTAGAGCTTTGGAAAAATTTTTTCTTCCAGTTCTATTTTGTCTTCAGGAACACCAATTGTGCATTTGTTAGATCTCTTTTGCCTTTTATATCTGTCATCGCTCAGGAAATTTTTTTATCACACGTTTTTCTCATGTTGTTTTATATGTTTTTTCAAGACTATTATGACTCTGTATTTGTGGTTGCATTTTGTCTATTTTTTATTTTGACTAACAAGGCTTTCATCCCTGTGTTATTTTTCTCTTACTTTTTATCCAAGGTTCTGCCACCTGGTTTTTCATTTCCTTCTGTTGTCTTAAAATCTCCTTTTGGGCTCTTTTTTAGAGATCATGTTAAAAAAAATTTTAAGATTCTAAAAAAATTATATTTATCAAGTTTTTCCTCTATTTTCTGGGATAATGTCTCATGTTTTTCTTCAGCTTTTTGTTCTTTCCTTGATGGAGTTGGGGTAGGTTGGGAAGAGGTGGTGGCCATGCTTTGGTCACTTGCTTGCTCCTTCTCCTCTTTACTCATCTCTAACTAAAGTGAGCTATCTTTTGAAATACAGAGTGGAGATAGGTGAGGAAGGTTGTTATGCCACCAAGTCTTTTATGTCTCCTGTCTCAGTTTTTAGCAGTTTGGAAATAATTGGGGCTCCTAGTAAAGTTCCTTTTATTACAGACTTTCTGTATTGAGATGGAATAATTACCATTTCCATTCCCACCTTCACCCTACTTCACCTCCAGCAGTGTGTCTCAGCTAGAAGGCTAGGTAGTAGACAACAAAAATTGTGTAAGGATGATTTTTACTTCAATTCTATATCCCCTGCTATTAAGCAGTATAAAATTGGAACTCTGTAAAGATGGTCCCTTCTTCTACCATGGCCTGATTATACTTCTAAACTTGAGATTCCTTTGAATATGTCTTTCAGAACGTTGACTTTTAAGAAAATCCATATCCTTTCTGATGTCTGAGGGAGACCTCAGAATCCTCCCTCATTCTGCCCATGTCCCTCATGTCCAGATTTCACAGCATTTGTCAGACATCCTACATGGTTTGTGGTTTGGGGATCATAGGCATTTCCTTGTTCAATGATGATGGAGTTTTCAAAAGCTATCCTTTAATCTTTTTGTTGTTTTCTGGTTTTCAAGGAGGGGAGGAGAGGGAAAAGGTAACAGTGCCTTTACATTAGATTTTTTTTTAATTTATTAAAGTATATCACTCATACATGAACATACATAAACAATAAGTGTATAGCAACATTTGTGAACTTACAAAACAAACATATGTAACATCATACAGGGCTCTCATACCTTACCTTACCACCAATACCTTGCATTGCTGTTAAACATTTTTAACTAATTATTAAAGAGCATCATTAATATGTTACTAACCAAAGTATTGTCCCCCAATGCACCCTATTATTATTATTATTATTATTTTATATCATTTATACATGAACATACAGAAACAATAAGTGTATAGTAAAAGTTGTGAACTTACAAAGCAAACATTCATAACATCATACAGGGGTCCCATACATCAACCCTCCACCAACACCTTGCATTGTCATGAGACATTTGTGACAAATTATGAAAGAATATTGTCAAAATCTTACTTCTAATTATAGTCCTTATATTACATTTGGTGTATTTTTCCCTCAGCCCACCTTATTATTATTTTTTAAATATATTTTTATGACAGAAGTTGTAAACTTACAAAACAATCATGCACATGTGCAGAATTCCCAAACAGCACCCCTCTATCAACACATCACACCATGGTGGAATATTTGTTACAGATTATGAGATAACATCATCCAATTATTACCAGGTCCACAACGTACATTTGGCACACATTTTCCATACTCCCCCATTATCAACACAGTACATCTTTGGCATAGATGCAAGAATATGACATTGTTACTGTTAACCACAGTCCATAGGTCACTCCAGTTGTATTTTTCCCATGCTTCTCCACATTCTCACCAACCTGCAATAGTTGTTAAATATACATCTGCTCTAGCTCACAAAGGACACTCTTGCATCTGTACCATCAACCACAATTCTCATCCACCTCTGGGTTTACCGTGCTGTTCAGTCCCTAGATTATTCTCTAGTTTTCTGTCAGTTGGCATTTACATCCCTCCACTACCATTTTCAGCCACATCCCCGTTTATAAACTAGATGTTACTCAAATAATGTGTTATCATCAACTCTGTACATTTCCACACTTTTACAGTAAAGCTAATTAAAACTTCTGTGTACATTAAATATCAGTAGTCCATCTCAGTCTTCCTTTTATCTCCTTTAAGAATCCACCACCTACCACCAAGTCTTGAAGATATTTTCCTACATTTTCTGCTAGAAGCTTTATGGTTCTTGCTTTTATATTTAGGTTTTTTATTCATTTTGAGTTAATTTTTGTATAAGGTGTGGGGTAGGGGTCCTCTTTCCTTCTTTTGCTATGGATATCCAGTTTTCTCAGCATCATTTGTTGAATGGACTGTTCTGCCTGAGCTGGGTGGCTTTGACAGGTGAGTCAAAAATCACTTGACCATAGATATGAGGGTCTGTTTTTTAACCATCAGTTTGGTTCCATTGGTCTTTATGTCTGTCTTTATGCCAGTACCATGCTGTTTTTACCACTGTAGCTAGGTAATATGACTCAGAGTCCTCCAGCTTCACTTTTCCTTTTTAAGATATTTCTGGCTATTCAGGACCCTCTACCCTTCCAAATGAATTTGATGATCATGTTTTCCATTTATTTAAAAAATGCTTGTGGAATTTTTATGGGGATTGCATTGAATCTGTATATCAATTTGAGTAGAATTGACAACTTAATGATATTTAGTCTTCCAATCTGTGAGCATGGAATGGTCTTCCAATTATTTAGGTCTTTTTTTAATTTCCTTTAACAATGGGTTGTAGTTTTCTGAATACAAGTGCTTTACATCGTTGGTTAAGTTTATTCCTGAATATTTGGGTTTTATCTGTTGTATTTTATTTTCACCACTCTTTCGACACTTTTAGTTACTTTTATTGATATAATCTTCATTTCTAGACTCTCTTCCAGGCCTCTCTCTCCTGTCTTTTCTTTTCAGGCTGTAGCACACCCTTTAGTATTTCCTGCAAAGCAGGTCTCTTGGTTACAAACTCTCTCAGTTTCTGTTTATCTGTGAATATTCTAAACTCACCCTCATTTTTGAAAGACAGTCTTGCCGGATATAAGATTCTTGGCTGGAATTTTTTCTCTTGCAGTATCTTAAATATATCATATCAATGTCTTCTTGGCTCCATGGTTTCTGGTGAGAAATCAGCACTTAATCTTATTGGGTATCTCTTATATGTTATGCATTGCTTTTCTTTTGCTGCTCTCAGAATTCTCTCTTTGTCTTTGGCATTTGACATTCTGATTAGTATGTGTCTTGGAGTTGGTCTATTCAGATTTTTTCAGATGGGATTATGTCATGCTTCTTGGACATGGATATCTATGTCCTTCGATAGGGTTGGGACATTTTCTACCATTATTTCTTCAGATATTTCTTCTGCCCCTTTTCCCTTCTCCTTCTGGGACACCCATTACGTGTATGTTTGCATGTCTCTTGCTGTCATTTAGTTCCCTGAGACCTTGTTCAAGTTTTTCCAGTCTTTTCTTCATCTATTCTTTTGTATGTTCACTTTCAGAGGCCATTTCTTCAAGATCACCAATCCTTTCTTCTGCCTCCTCAAATCTGCTATTATATGATTCCAGTGTATTATTTTATTTATTTTTTTTTTTACCGGGAGGTCCTGGGAATTGAACCCAGGTCCCTCCATATGGGAGACGGACGCCCAACCATTTGAGCCACATCTGTCCCCTGATTCCAGTGTATTTTTTATTTCATTTATTACACCTTTCATTCCCATGAGAGCTGATATTTTTCTATGTATGCTTTACAATTCTTCTTTGTGCTCATCCAGTGTCGTCTTAATATCCTTAATTTTTTTAGCCATCTCATTGAATTTATTGAGGAGATTTGTTTGAACATCTATGATTAGTTGTCTCAACTCCTTTATGTTATCTGGAGGCTTATCTTGTTCCTTTAACTGGGCCATATCTTCCTGTTTCTTGGTGTGAATTGTAATTTTTTGTTGGTGTCTTGGCATCTGGCTTACTAGAGTATTTATTCTGGGTGCAGTTTTTCTCTTTAGTTTAGGGCTTCCTGTCCTTTCTTCCTTGCTTGTTGTATAGTAGGAGCCAAGGATGTAGTTGGTGCTATAAGCAGCTCAAGCTGCCCTCATTGCCCCAAGGACCAATGAAGCTTCTCCCAACTTTCTCCTTTGCCAGGGGTAGGGACAGAGCCACAGCTGTGTGGAATAATCCAACTCATGCAGGCCTAGACTGTAGTTGCCCAGACAGACTGATGAAGCTTCACACCCCTTTCTCCCCTGCCTGGGGTGGGTATGGAGCTGCAGGTGTGGGCAGCAATCTATGCAGTGCAAGTCCAAGATGATTGTAGTTGCCCTGATTATTCAGTCTGTGCCAGCTAAATGTACCTGCAGTTACCTGGATAGGCTGGTGCAGGGCCCGCCAGCTTTCTCCCTGCTAGAGGTGGGGCTGAATCCTAGGCTAGGGCTACAGGCCAATCTGGGTGAAAGAAACTGGTCTGTACCATCACTGTGATTTTCAGTCAGCCTGGCTTCCCCTCATGCTGGGGGCGGAGTCAAAATGGAGGCTACCAGCCTCCTTCTGACTTGGACAGGCTCAAACTTTAGCTGTTCTTAGAGTTATACTTTAGCCAGCCAAATTTACTAATCAGCAGCTGAAATCGATGGCCAACCATCTCTTCCTCCCTTGTTTTGGGGAAATGGAGCTTCCAATTCCTGCTACAGAACAGCTCCTGGGGTGTCTTGCCCTGCCAAAGTAGGATGATCATCGGCCTCCATGGCGTGGCCTGTAGTTTCCTGGAGAGGCTGGTGCAGGTCACCCTAGCTTCCTCCCTGCCCGGGGTGGGCCTGGGGCTTAGGCTAGAGCAGCAATCCTAACTGAATGGAAAGAAGCCGGTCCCTACCAGCACTATGATTTTCAGGCAGCCTCTCTTCTCGTGTCAGGCGCGGAGTTAGGATGGCAGCTACTGGCCTCTTTCTGACTTGGACAGGTTCAAACTTTAGCTGTTCTTAGGATTATACTTTAGCCCGCCGAACTTACTAATCAGTAGCTGAAGTTGGTGCCCAACCACCTCTTCCTCCCCCATTTTTGGGAAGTGGAGCTTCCAATTCCAGCCACGGCATAGCTCCCAAGGCGGCTTTTGCTGCCAGTGGAGGATGGGCATGGGCCTCCGTGGCGTGGAGTGCTCTACTTACAAATCATCTCTGCAGATGGGCAGTCTCCTCCTTCTATTCTTTCAAGGATGTTGCAGGATGCAAACAAGTACTCTAGATAGCTCTGGGTGATCACCAGCTGCCCCATAGCAGGAGCTGATTCTAGGAGCTCTTTACTCTGCCACCATCTTGTTCGTTGTCTTTTACATTAGATTTTTAGCCAGAATCTACTTTTGTCATTAAACCATATTGTTAATTCCTAACATGAAATATTTACTCTTTAGTGGAATTTAATAAGATTTTTCTGAAAATATTGCTTGTTATAACAGTTAATTTTTATGGTATTTCCATATAAGTGATATATGCATGTTTTTAATATTATTCTGATAGACGTTATAGTCTGACTAATATATAATTGAATGAATAGAGTCAGGCAGATTATATTTTAAATGTTTTCTTTTCTAAAACTAAAAAATGAAGGACTTATTCTTGTGAGGAGTTTTATAGCCAGGTTTCTTAAAAAATAATATAAGTTAGCCTCTTAACTCATTTCTTTCGATGGTTATTTTAAACCTTCACTAAGTCCTCAGTATCACAAATTCTCCTTTCACCCTTAGAATATAGCTTTGCCTTCTACTTCTCAAAATAAGTAGAAGCCACTTTGTCGGAACCATCTCATTCTCCAGTCCTCAACATGCAAAATTACCTGAATCCTGACTTACTGTTAGTTTATTATCTTTTAGTGACTTCCAGTCTTGACTAAGGTTAATTCTCCCTCTTGTGCTCTGGATACTGTAACTTCCCTCCTGCTCAGGGACCTCATTCCATCTATTATCCTTCTTTTCTCTCATATTAAAACCCTTTTCTCTCCATTGTTCATAGCTTTACCACATATTGGCCCTGTTACTTTGGGCAATTACTTAACCCTTTGGTTAAGTCTTGGTTTCACAATTTCTTTATTTGTAAAATGAAGACATCAGGAAAATGTACTTTGCAGGACTGATGTAAAGATTAGAGATGTTGTCTACAAGTTCTTTGTATAATGCCTACAACCTTGTAGAAAGTAGTTATTAGTATCCTGTGACACAATCCCCACCAATACCTCAGCTGTGATTCTTGAAAAGAGGTCTGCATTCAGTATTTCCATTTCCTCACTACCCATTCATCCTTCATCTGCTGAAGTCTGATTCATTATCCTTTTGCTGAAACTGCCTTTGATTGACTTCCTAAATGCCAAATATTTTCCATCCATTTTAATCTTGACCTCTCAGAGACATTGGACATACTCCTTGAAACTCTTATTACCTTTGATTTCCATGACACTGCTCTCTCTGGCAACCTTTTTACCTCCTTTCATTTTCCTTCCTAAACTGATCTTTTGTTCCCCATGATATCATATTTAGTTCTCTATTCTTTCATCCTATATACCCTGTATACCTACCGTATCTCTAGCCCCAGCCCCACTCCTAAGTTTTAGACCTGTGCTGTCCCATACTGTAGCCACTAGAAATGTGCGGCTATTGAGCACTTGAAATATGGCTAGTGCAAAGTGAGATGGGCTTTAAGTGCAAAATACTCAACAGAATTTGAAGATATAGTATAAAAATGTAAAATATCTCAATAATTTTATATTGATTATACAGTGATAATATTTTTATTTATTGGTTTTTAGGGAAAAAATTGTTAAAAATTAATTTCACCTGGTTTGTTTGTGTTTTTTTTACTTTATTAATGTGGCTACTGGGAAATTTTTAATTATCTATATGGCTTGCATTAATTTCTATTAGTGCTGCTAGACCCATCTATCAACTCTATTAGAAGTCCTACAAATACCTCAAATTTTGTATGTCACAAGCCTAACTCCTCTCTTCTCTAAGCCTCCTCTTCTCACCTCCAACCCCCTCACACAAAATTATACAAACATCAAACTTGCTTTTTCAGTATTCCACATCTCAATCAATGGTACCACTGTATGTTGGACAAGCCATAAGCCTGCTTTTAAATGATCTGTCCTCTAACTGTTGTTCTACTGCCTCATCTTCCAGCTGTCCCTTTCTTTCTTCCCACCATAACAAACAACTTGGGCATATTTCCCAAATAAGATATGTTCTTACTTGCCTCTATGCCTTTACCCATACTATTCCCTCTTCTTTTCCTAGTTCTTCAGGCTCAATCATCAACTCCAATAGGAAACTTTTCCTGACCACCCTCCCCAACTTTCTTAAGCTAAATCAAGTAGTTATTTTCTTTTCTCCCATGTATCCCTATATATGTCTTATGGGACGATATGATAATTTTGACTACTTGTGTATTACTCTGATCAGACTATAAGTTAATTAAAAATATTGTTTTTATTTGCATTTCTTCATTGTCTAGCAAAATACCCTAGTACATTGTAAATGCTGAATAAATATTTTGAATTAATAAATGAAAGGCAAAACATTTTTTTCCTCTAATTTTTTTGTACTAGCCTTATTCTGATCATGGAGTTCAAGCAACATACCACCAGGTTTATGCTCCAAGTGCCATTGCTATGCCTGCACCTGTGATGCAGCCTGAACCAATTAAAGTAAGAAGTTTGTTTTGGTTCTTTGTTTGCTTTTCTTCAGTCAGTTTTCTACATTTCACTTCTGAAAGGAATAGCTTTGGATATTTATTTCACATAAATTTGTGATCAGAAGTACAGAATTAGCACATTCTTTCATGTGAAGAGAATACAATCCCAAATTCACTATAATTCCTATTAGTGTTGAGGAAGTTATGAACCATATATAAAATTTTTTTATTATCTTTGTTAATAGCATGTAACATTTATGGGAAGATGAAAATAGCTAATGATCTACTCTTCCAGTTTGGGGATCATGTTTGTACTTCCTAAATCAGATTCTGGCCAAAGAGTGGCAATGTCATTTGATCCATGTATATATTCAGTATATTTTTACTATTTACTGTGTGGTAGAGAATTTTGTTTATTCCCTTATAACCTAGTCTCTAAGGTCATTACTTTAGGGACTTGGACTATATCTGTAGCAGAGAACCACAGATTGATTGACTATTGTTATGGTAATATAGATTTTGCTTACAGGGTGTTTTGGTGAGAAAAGTAGGCATACTCTTTGTAATAAGATGATGGACATTAGCGATTTCACACTCAGATTTTAGGCTTCTGACCACCCTATGTGTTAAGCAAAATATCAAGACAGTCTATTTTAAGGAGCCTTCCCACTCTCTCACATCCTCCTCACCCCATACTATTCACACCCTCACTACTCTACTGCAAACATGAAATTAAGCCATAACTTTGACCTAATGTCCAAAACTAGAATGTTGCTAAACATTATTTATAGAGAGTTCATCTCAGTATAGTTAAAAAATTTCTAAAAACAAATTTCTTCTGATGTTAACCTTTTCTCCAAATATATTCCTCTAAAAATATTTGAAATGATTATGCCATATTAGATAAGTGCTCTTGGCATAATGATTATTTTTAGTTAACTGTTGAGTAGTGTGTATGTGTGTGTGTGTGTGTGTGTGTGTGTGTGTGTGTGTGTTACAAATGATTGAAGTTGTACTGCTTGAATGATTTCAAGAGAATGAAGTAGTACTAGGATAAGAGAAATTTCCAAAAAGTGTTAAACATTCTTAATTTAAAGTTTAATTCTTCTAGTTTAAGAGTATATATTCTTGTCTAAATTTTCTGAGAAATTTTAACCCTATGAGTAGGAAACAATAGAAATTGTATAGAGAAACAGCTATCATTTTTTAATTTAGTCATATAAAGCTGTGTAGTATGTTGAACACGGACCATAACAGAAGCTTGATAAACATCATCCTTCTTTCTGAATATATGCATAAAACTGGAATCTGAAACTTCCTGCCCTCTTGTATGTCTAGAAAAATGCTGCCAAGAGGAACTTTACCCCTTCTATCCTGACAAAAATCTTTGCTCCAACTATTATACCACAGGTCACAGGAAAACTGAACCACTGACTGATTTTGATTTGGAATTTCATCTGTCTTGTTAGGGATTATTATAATTCTAGTTATCACACTGGGCTACATCCTAGGGAATATTTTAGTCCCACCAAAGTTAAGGTTTAAAGATTAGAGAAAAGTTGAAGAGCTAAGAACAGAGGTTAACTAGTTTACTTTAAAGCACACAGCACACACATCTGTACTATCATAGTTCATCAAATCTAAGACACTATGGATTGCAAGACAAACCATTATTTTATGTATCATTACAAAAGAAAAAAAATGCCATCAATTGTAAAGCATATCCTGATTCAGAGGTTTTGAAATATGAAATGATGTATATCTCTGAAGGAATGAAAGTTGGCATTTGTTAAATTTTTAATTTAGAGATGCAGGATCATTAGAAGTCTGAATAAGAAGGGACATTTTTAAAAAACAATATTTCCAATCCTCTTTTTGTTAGAATTGAGAGAAAAAAAAGAAAATTTATATAAAATTTCAAAGTCAGAACTGGAGCATAGGGAAGTGGATGTGGCTTAAGCGATTGAGCTCCCACCTACCACATGGGAGGTCCCTGGTTCGGTTCCCGGTGCCTCCTAAAGAAGACAGTGATCTGGCGCGACGGGCAGGTGTGGCAAGCTGATCATCAACAAGATTACACAACAAGAGACATGGGGAGGAAAACTATAATGAGAGACACAGCAAAAGCAGGGAGCAGAGGTGACTCAAGCAATTAGGCACCTCCCTACCAAATCGGAGGTCTGGGGTTCAGCTCCCGGTGCCTCCTAAAGAAACAAGACGAACAGACACAGGAAGTACAAACAATGAGGGGATGGGAAGAAATAAAATAAATAAAATAAATCTTGAAAAAAAAAAAACTGGAGCATAGGACTATTGTATAGAATTTTATATTTCCTGTTTTTATTTTTTAAGGTAGGGTGTTCTGTTTATTTTATTCTCAATATTTTTCTTTAGGTGATTTGGTGCCCTTGAATAGAAAGTGATGTCCCACTCAGGGACAGAAACTCAAAAATCACTTTAGTTTACTAGAACTATGCCACTCTGTAGAAATGCTTTACTATACAGGTTTTACCATATGATAAATTATTCATTTTTATTTATATTACATGTTTATTATAACATGGAAATATTAATACATAAATGTTATTAGGTGGCATTATTTTCCTAAAATGTATTACAGTAGATAAATACTAAAATATTAATGAATGACATCTGAAACATTAGCCTTTATTCTCCCTCTGCAAATTATTTATGAATTGAACTTAGTCATTGCTATTTCTGTCACATATTATATATTATAAAATCTTGCAGAATCTAGATGAATTATGGTCCATTAGTTACTTAATTCTATAAATCACATAAATAAGTTGCCCCTTGCATAGATAAAATTTATGAACTCTAACAAATAAGAAGTCTTAAGTAACAGCTCAATCTCAATAATTAAATTTATCAGACATATTGTACATTACATTTAAAAAATAATATTTAAAGTCCTGTGGATACAAAAATTAACAAGACATTATCCTCACCCTCAAAATTACATTAAGTTCTCCTAATGCCCTGAGCCCATGGTTTTCTTCTTTTAGAATTGTCAAAGGCTATTTCCTTTAACTATGGCAAAATTCAGCTACATGTACTTTTTATTGAAGTTTGCAGGCATTTGTTACATTTTTACTTTGTTTTGGAAAGAAGTAAAAGGAATAAATGAGGACAGTGTAGATGGATCTTAATAGATATCAGGATATCAAATTGAATTATAATGTACTTTTAAAATCGTCTGTATGAACATTTTGTGAAATCGAAGGTACCACTTTTCTATTTTGAAATGTAATAAAGGAACCCAGGTTCCAGCCCAGAATGTTGACTACTGATTTCTCATGTTTAGTAGTATAATATGTGCCCCATATTGAAAAGAAAACATTGAAATAGTATCAATAATTTTTCCCATTAATCCATCACAGCTATTATAATTATGACAATCTTTTCTTTATACTCCTATCTTCTTAGAAAAGAATATGATACATGTTTGAAATATTTTGCTTTCCACCTAAATGGGAATTCATATCACCACATTTTTATTTCATCATCTTACTACATTTTAAGTACTAGAATCTCATCTCAGATTCTCTAAAAGATTTAGAAAACTACATTTTAAATTAAGTTCAGAAAAAAAAGAAAAGAAAAAGTAGACCTGCTTCTTGTGGACTTTGGTTTCTTGAGATGTTGAAATCTGAATCTAAGATTGCCTTAAAATAGCCACATTGGGGGAGTGGATGTAGCTCAGTGATTGAGCACCTGCTTCCCATGTACTCCTAGGTTCAATCCCCTGTAACTCCTAAAAAATTTTTAAAAATAAAATAAAATAACCACGCTGAATATTGTGTCACTTTTTATTCTTGAAATGTTAAGGATGATAGTATGCAAGATGGGGCCTATACTTTGCCATAAGTACCTTTACATCAAAAAGAGTGACATACTGATTCTTAATATTATAGAATTATTACTGTTCCAATCATTTCATCTTTGAGTTCAAGGAAAAGAAATATTGCATTGAGGTTTAAAGTTAATCTGGTTCCCAGACCCTCCAAATAATAGGTGGATAGAAGTGTATTAACAATATAATTTGTTTCCTTTATAATCCTCTATATTTTATTTTATGTATTTAAAAACAATATTCTGAGAAGAAGAGGTCCATGGGCTTCACTAGACTGTCAAAAGAGTCCATGGGATGTACACGTACAAAAAAATTAAGAGCCTCAGTATTATAGTAATTTTATTTTACTTGTAACAACTTTTTACAAGGAGCAATGTCTTTAACTTACATGTTACCTAATTCTAAATGAGTCTTTTAGTTTTGCACACTGGTTGAGGTTATTTAAGCTAGGTAAGCAGTAACATAGACAGCATATTGATGAGGAATAACAAACCAATAGAGCAAATATAGTTTACCACATTAAGTAAACAAATATAGGTCTCTGCAACAAAATCCTAATAAATGTAGCTTTCCCTAATAAACACTTAAGAGCCTCAAGCAGATGTGACTCAAGTAGTTGAGTGCCTGCTTCCCACATGGGAGGTCCCGGATTCAGCTCCCGGTACCTCCTAAAAAAAACAAAAACAAACAACAAGCAAAAACAAATGAAACAACCAACTCAGGGGAGCTGATGTGGCTTAGTGGTTGAACACCAGCCCCTGGTACCTCAAAAAACAAAAAAAAAAAACAAAAAAAATCAAACCTTTCAATATTACAGAAAAGCTCTTTGTGCTTTTGGTAAACAGACTTAGAAACTCAACTTTCTAATGGTAAAACATAGAATAAGTATAGATTTAACTTAATCATGTTGACTAGTGTATAATATTCATTTATCTTCTTATATATCTAAATCTAATGGAGCAGGGTGTAGCTCAGTGGTTGAGTGCCTGCTTTGCATGTACAAGGTCCCAGGTTCAATCCCTGGTACCTCCTAAAAAAATAAATAAATAAAAATAAAATTTTAAAAAGGGGGGAGCGTCTGTAGGTCTTTCATTGAGTGCCTGCCTCCCACGTATGAGGTCCCGGGTTCAATCTCCAGTATCTCCTTTAAAAAATATATAAATAAAAATAAATTTAGTTAGGCCTACGCTTTATAGTATTAATAGCTTTTTAGTGTCTTCATTTTTCTTAAGGTTTCTGTTAAACTTGTAATATCTGATTTTAACTTTCATTTTATCAAGGCTGAATCCAATGTATTTGAGGCAGATAACAATTTATTTCCACATTTGCATTTAAGGTTTTAATAATTTAATAACCTTAATAAGGTTTCTTATTAAGGTTTTCTTTCAAAGAATTTCAGAAGTTCTGAGCTCGAAAATTTCTTTCTTAACCTGAATATGTTAATCCAGGGGTCAACAAACTTTTTCTATAAACGGCCAAATAGTAAATATTTTAAGCTTCTCAGGCCATATGGTCTCTTACTCAGCTACTCAACTCTGCATTGTAGCACCACAATAGCAGCCATAGACAAGATGTAAAAAATTGAAATGTGGCTGTGTTCCAGTAAAACTTTATTTACAAAAACATATGGGCTAGATTTGGTCTGCAGGCAGTAGTTTGGGTTAACCAAATATAAAATGTAATGTGAAATATAGTACAAATGCTTTATTTCTATTTTTTATTATTTTTCATATATTTTTAGCCTAACATATATTATCTCACTCTGGACTGTTAATATTTACATCTGCTATCAGTTTTTACTAGCCAAAACACTTAATCAATGTGGAGGTGGTAGATAAAAGGTAATTTGAAATACTTATTTAATTACTGTATAGGAATAGGTATTCATTGTTTCAGCACTATGAGTAGTTTATACCTCCTTTATGAAAGGAAATCTGTCTTGTGTACACATTTTATTTGTATATCTAATTCTGTGTTTCCATTCTTAAGCACTTACTTTCCTTGCATTCTGACTCTGTCATTTCTTCCAATTGAACAGTCTTTTTTTTACCCATTTTTCTTTCCCCTTAGCAACCAGACTGCTTCAATAGGTATCTTACTTTTCACGATATAAAATTCAGCTCATTAAACCTTATCCTTTACAGAATGGTTTCCTAAACATCTTTTGGATAGCATCTTCCCCCATTTTGAGGACACAAAATGAGAGCAAGTAGTGGGACTTTGTATTCCATACTTCATTAACAATATTTTAAGTTTATTTCTGTTTGGGTAAGGCATAGGAGAGAAGCATAGGGATATCCTTTTCATGTCTTATGAAATTATTGTTATTCAGTATTGAAATCTATTCAAATTACTCACCTAAGACTTAACTGCCAAAATTTGATAACTTATTATCCAAATCCCAAGGATCTTGTCCTAGTTCTTGTCTTCTTTGATTCTTTTTTAATTCAATGCTATCACCTAGCCTTTCTTCAAAATGTATTAATCCTAGGGCATGGCTCTCTTTCCTTGCATTCAATTTGCTCTTTCAGTATCTATCTCAGAAAAACCTTTTTTCTTCTTTTACCAGTTACTAATCATGGGATGATTCTCTTTGCCCTCCAAACTGTCTTTCTAAGGGAGTTTTCCAATTTTCTTCTGCATTTTAATAAATATTTAAATCTGAATCCAATGTTTTGATTCTCTTCCTAATTTAATCCTAAAACATCACCATCTGGATGGATGGTCACTACCTCCTCAAACTGAAAATTATGAAAACACAATTTCTTACATTTTATTTTCAGAATCCTCACCTCTCATGTTAGTTTACGCATCTTCTTTCACCTCTAAAATCAAAACTAATTTATTTAACTTCTTGATGCTACATGGTCTACTTTGTATTATCTCATGTCCCCTTTTCAGCTCAGTAACTTGCTAAAAATAACATTTATCTTTCCACTGCCAAATCCCTTTACTAAGCCCTATTTATTGCCTAATAGGATTACTATATATTTTTTCAAGACTTTTACATCTTCACTTTCTATCCTTTAGTCAGATATAAAATCTGAATTTAAGTTTTTTAATGTGAAATTTGTTTTATCATTGATATCAACTCTTACGCACATCCTTATCAAATTTCTTACCATTAAATATTGTAGTCTCCCCTAAGTTTTCCCATATTCACCAAAATTTGTTCATGTATAACTATATGTCTTTTCTTTGAGCTTTAATGAAGTCAGCATTGTTTTTGTTCTCTTTAGGCACATTGAGCCTTCAACCAAGCAATCCTACATATATAGAACAGTTTGACTTCACTTCTTTATTTTTCCCAAGGGAACCAGAACATAATGGGTACAGCCAATAAGCTCTGGGTAGTTGACTAGGCATGAATAGCTGTATATACCACAGTAAATTGCATTCATTCAACAAATATTTATTGAGTGCCTACCATGTACTAGCAGGTATTCTAGACAGGAGTAATATAGCAGTGAACAATATTAAGTAGTATTGGATAGTATGGAACAAGTCTGGGAAATACTTTACTGTATAGCTACCAGAGAGTCAGGCCATTCTATAGAGTTTAGCAGACCAGACAAGTTTAAACCCCTAGAGCCATGCTGCCCAACATGGTAGCCACTAGCCACATGAGGCTTTTTTAAATTTTAAATTAATTAAAATTAAATGAAATTAAAAATTCAGTTCCTCAATTGCATGAGCCATATTTCAAGAGCTAAATAGCTACATATGGCTAGTGGTTACCATATTTGACAGTATAGATATAAAATATTTCCATCAAAACAGAAAGTTGTGGGACAGTGCTGCTTTAGAGATATTAAAACTAATATGGAAACTTTTAAGCCTATAAAAAATCAAAACTATGTTATAGGAAACTTTGGTCCCCTAAATGAGAAGGTGGCTTAGGCCCAAAGTACCAAAAAGATAGTAGCAACTAGTTGTTTCTTTGACCTAACCTTAACACACACACACAAAAAAAATTCTAGGATAACACAGATATAGAGTAACTCTGAATTATGAGGTATAGGTACCTATGTGCCTGTCCTGCCAATGCCAACTTAAAGCATGCTTTGTGGATTTCAAACAATTTCCTAAGTAGCCTTCTGTCAAACTCTACTCCCCCAGTAAAAATAAGTTTATTCTTGTTTGTTTTTTTTTAATTTTAGGAGGCACTAGGAATTGAACCCAAGACCTCATACATGCGAAGCAGGGGTCAGCCACTGAGCTACACCTGCTCCCCCTAATGTTTTTAAAAATAGAAGGACTGTTATAGCTCACTTATAATCTGTGCTGATCTTTTCTCAATTTTATGTACTAAACATTCATACTGTGACACTAGACTTTAGATTGTCTAGTATAGATTGTGAGCTCTCAGAGAGCAGAGACCATGCCTTTCCTGAGTTCTGGACCCCTCCTAGTCTCTAGCCTCGCACATCGTAACACTCTGATATTAGTACCACATACTCTGCAAGTATTCATTAAATGTTGACTGATGTTCTACACTCATCTGTCCTAATGTATTCTCATTTTTTACCATTCAGTCTCTCTGATCTATATTTCCTTTCTCTTTACTTAACAGACAGTGTGGAGCATTCATTATTAAGACAACTGGGCAGCTCTAGTCCAGCTCAACTGATTTCTTGTCCTGTGATCCTTGTGTGGCCGAGATCCAGCTTCAACAAATCGGCTAGAAGCTGCCCATTGTGAAACTTAGGGTTAGTTAATACCTCACCATACTAATTTATTCCAACTATAAACTGTCTAAATTTGATGAAATTTGCCCTTTCAGCTGTTCTACAAAATTATTTAGGTAGATATGACATGTTAGTTTTTTTAATATGTATTAATCTAACTGTAGTGACATTTTCTATATCAAATGTTTTATCCATTCCATAAAAATAACCATATTGGGAATAGTGAGATGTCTTTCATTTTCTCTGCTTTGTGTTATTTCTTTTCTTCACATACTTTTAGATGTTACCTTTCATATTTTTTGATATTTATTTTCATATTTAGGATAAGAATCAGTTCTAATAGAATAGTTTTAAAGCTTTCCTGCCTTTTAGCATATATTATTGTTATTTAGTTCCAGCACTTGCTTTGAAATTCTATTTTGTCATTTAATATACTTCTGTATAATTTTTTAGTTGTTACTGCCATTCCTTATTAATTTTGCCATGGTTTTCAGAATTCAAATGGTATTTATACTTCCTTTTTTATAACACTTCCCAAATATTAGAAATACTATCAACATTATCAATAGTCTTGCCTTTTCATGTGATTGACTATATTTTTTCTCCAGTGTTTGAAATAATACTGAAGCCTTCCTATAATTCTTTTTGATACCGAATTTTATATACTATGGATTCTACCCAGTGGAATTTTTATAAAAGAAAGGCTCACTTCTGACATGATCACATAACATTGACTAGTGTTCTTTGAATGCTTTAATCTTTTGACCTTTTCTTCTCATGTTACCAATATACTCATAATTATCCTTTAAAAATTAATATATATGTTAATTTTTAAAGGATAATTAATCATTTCATAAAAAGCAAAACTATTTCTTACACCAAAGGCAAACTTTATATTCTGATTCTAAAGCTAATACTTATAAAATCGGATATAGGGGGGAAATTCATTGTTCAGAAGTTACAGAACAAATCACTGGGGTTTTTATCACTAAAATTTTTGTAGTAGTATAAAAAAAAAATCTCTCCTTATATGCATTTGCAGTTCTTCTTCTTAACTGAATTCCTTTTAAGAGAGAGGGAGAAAAACCATAAAATTTGGCCTTACCCTAATAAATCTCTCTTCCCCCTCCTATTTCCCCAAATGTTTCATGCTCAGCAGCAGCAACAGCAGAAACAATAGGACATAGGTCCCAGAGTTTTTTTCTGGTGGGTCAAGTAGGGTATTTTCTTCTGAAACCATAATAAATATGTTTGCTAGTCAGACGGTTTCAGGAGAACAGCAGGGCAGTAAGAATGCATATTAGCATATGAGGAACCCATGTACTTTAACTATTCTCAGTTTTTAGAAATGTAAATAGAATAGTAAGTCCCACAGTGAAATTTCAGAAGTATTTGTTCTGTAAGTAAAATTATTAACCACTGATGTTAGAGATCTTCCTTTAATAGCATTATCCTTGAAAACAGCAAAGTTAATGTTTTGATTTTTAAAATGTTAAACATGATGCTAACCAAATCCTGGACTGTTAATAAAAATTAATGATGCATTATTGGATCAGGAATTTTGATAATAATTGATATCCAAGTGTGTTTCTTCCACAGAACTATATATATTATATATATATATATGTATACATTTATATAATTCATACATGTACACTTTCTTAGGATTTAGCTTTATTTTGAGAAGCTAAACAAAATTTGGAGTGTTTTTTTTTTTTAATTTACTTTTAAAGAAGCTTTAGATTCCATAAATGATACATCAAAAACATAAGGGGATTCCCATATACCCTACCCCACACACACACTTTTCCCCTTTAACATCTTTCATTAGTGTAGTACATTTGTTACAAGTGATGAACACATATTGAAGCATTGCTACTAACCATGGTCAGTAGTTTACATTATAGTTTACACTTTGCACTGCACATTTTTATAGGTTTTGACAAAATATATAATGGCCTGTATCTATCATTGCAGTGTCATTCAGAACAATTCCAATGTCCCAAAAATGCCCCATGTTACAGCTATTCTTCCCTCTCCCTCCCCTCAGAACCTCTGGTGACCACTGCCTTTATATCAATGTTACAAGCTCTTCCATTGCTAGAATAATAATGTCTACTTTGGTCCATAGTTGCATTTTCCCCCCTTATGTTTGTTCATTCCTCAGTCTTGTGGATTTCAGGATGGTGATGCCTACTCTGTTTCTGATTGAGAGGGAACTGTCTTGCTTGCCCTTGTAGATACTCTGTTTTTTGGGGGTGGGCATTGTCCATCATCATCATTTCAAAACTTTGGAATTTGGTGACAACCTTAATACATAGGAGAATATCATCCAACCTTCTTCATGTCCTAGATTGATAGCCCAAAACATGTTACTTATAAAAACAGATTGGGTAGAAAAAGGTCTCCTTATACATACTAAGTGAAGCCCATTTATTTCTTTTTTCTATTTTGTAATACATCTTCTATAGATAATTTTGAAAAATAAGCTTTTACTTAGCTAGTACCTATTTTGAAAGACCACTCTAAAGACCTTAACTGACATTCACTCTGTGTTAGAGTGCCTAAAAGATGGGTAATACAAGTATTAGTACGTGGATCAAATTCACAAGGTAATAACTTTGTAACCTTTTTGCCCAAAAAAAAAACAGTCAGCAATAGAAAGATGATAGCATGTCAAAAGATAAAGAATCTTGGAAAATTAAGATTTTAACTTCCTCTGTCAAATGATGTCAGAAGAATGGCTTGGAAAAAAGGGTATGATTCATTTCATAGAAGATTACTTTTTAAATTTCTGCCAAAAATGGCAGTACAATATTTTCGAACAAATTTATATGTGATAATGCCCATATGTGGGCATGTGTTTCATGGATTTATGCATTTTTTAACTATAGAATAATGAATTTGGTTCACACACAAAAAAAGTCTTTGTGTCTTTCCCAGAAATAGTGCTTAAATAATATTAAAATATAGACTTCAAAGGACTATAAAGACTTTGATAACATGCTTCAATATTCCCTATTGTTATAAGTAGTGAATTGCTGGCCTGTAGGCCAATACTTTGATTAAAATCTATTCTTAAATCCCTATTGACTTAAAAGGGGGGAAAGGCAAAAATTACCAAAAGGTTAGATATAAATGATATTTACAATTGGTGCTGTTCCTTTCAACTCTATGCAGAGTTTTTAACTGATGTGTATAAATCCCTAAATATATTGTATCAGCTTCAAAACCTCTGATTAGCAGCTACAGTGGCTACTATTTGTTAGACCTGCTAATGTGTTTTTGTCTTTTTGCTTTTATGTATTGTATAAATTTGCTAATATTTCCTGCTTTCTGCTGGTTTTGCCCAGAAATCAAGTGCTATTCATTACTTGTTTTATTTCACACTGTCATTATTTTATTCTCCTTTCCATGTGACTACCCATCTTTCTGACATCAGCAAATATAAAATAGCAGGCATAGGTTTCAAACCATGAACTAACAGATTCGTGATTTCTAGTTTTATTCTTTTTAGGCTTGCTGCTTAAAATAGTGTCAAATACAATGCCAAGCCTGATATAATCAAGTGAAGATAGGCTGAATAGTCATTAAGATTTTATTTAGGCTAGTATATGACACCATATAGACACCTAACTTACTTTTAAAATGTGTAATTTTAAATTTTCCCATGTATTGATTTGTCAGTTTTTCTCATTTGATACTATATTTCTTTGATTAATAGAAGCCAGCTTTCATTATTTACTAATACTTTGGTTGCATAATTTTCTCAATGAAGCTAGTATATTATTAACCTTGGTTTTACATTTTTATCAAGTTTGCACCAACAGGGTAATCACTAGTTTTTCTCTCAAGGTGATATGGGTTATAAACATCTCCTTGGTATACTTCTTTTCTTTTCCCTTTGGAAAACGGGGTGTGAAAGTGTTGAGCTCTCTACACATAGAAACTAAAACCCTTCCCTTTCTCTGCTTCATGAGTCTTCTCCTCAGTCTAGCACTTTTACTTTATTGTTGTCTGTTTCTCACCATGGAAAGTTTGGGGGACCCCTGACCCTCACGCTTCTTTGGGATGTACCTACAAGGTTCAGGTATTTCCTTAAGCCTTAGAGAAAGTGTAGAAAGAAAATCCTTTGAATTAGATTCTTACTTTTTTCCTTCTCCATTTCTTCCTTCATAGAATATAGATGATGAAACACATCTTTGAGAATTTTTCCTTTTCTAGGGAAAATAAAACTTTTGAGGAGATGGTAATTTTTTTCAGTTGTTATTTTGTTTTTTAAGAGAAAGTCAGGTCTCTACCCTGAAGCATAATGGCTTCAAAGTAATCTGTCTCAAAGTTCTTAGCATTGGGGAGCAGATATGGCTCAAGCGGTTGAGCACCAGCTTCCCACATACAAGGTCCCAGGTTCAATCCCTGGCCCCAGTACCGAAAAAAAAAACGAAAGTTCTTAGCATTTAATTTCCTCCCATTACTTACTATTGACAGTGTGTGTGACATTACCTCTAGATCCTTGTCTTTGATGGGTATCAGGGCTTTAAAAAGCAGTTTTTCCATTGGAAAATGCCAAGCTAGAAATAAAATACAATCAAGCACACTTAAATTTGGAAGAGTTTTGCCCAATTTCAACCATATTACAAATAATATTTAAATTTACAGGATATTCCCATGCACAAATAAAGTCTATATTGGAGATAAATATATAATCTAATAATACTAAATTGAATGCTAGATCTTGGGACTAAAAGCAGGTGAGAAAAAAACTGTCTTTTCCCACCTCAACTTTCCTAACAATAGGCTTAAACAGAAAACCTATTAACCCAAAAGACTTAATCCAGTTTGGTAGAATTTCAACAGTATAATTTAACAAGAAAAGATGTTTTGGCTTAAGGGATCCAACTTAAACACAGCTAATTCATACTTAAAAGAGTGTCATTCTTGGTTTTCACAGCTTCTTTCCTTCTTCCATTTGTGAACCTATTGGTACTCTTAAAGCTCCAAGTTTTTCACAACGGTTCCTAATAATAGTAATGAGCATTTGGAAATATTGGGGGAGGGGGGAGAGGACCAAAGATAGCTTTTGCTTCAATATGGAGTTACATCCTTTTAATGCTCTTCGAAAATTACTTTTGTTTTATAAATATTATAAAAGGAAAATGTAAAAGATAGGCAGAGTTACCTTTGTGATTAAATCCTAATGATCAGATGAAACTAGGAAAGATAATAGTTCATATGCATTTTTTGTAATCCATATTTACTCTTTATTTCAAAAAGGCTATTCTGTTTCCTCATATAATTTCTTAAGCACAACTCTAGATAATAATCAAATACACTTTGTACTGTACTTTAACAAATTCATATTTTTGAAGGCTGGGTTTATCTAATAAGCTTTTAGTTATCTCAGTAAGGTATTTTCTCCGTAAGATGGTACTTGTGGTATTTAAGCAATAGTGATTTTGCTTTCACTGTATCTTACAAAGCATTTGAGAAAAAAAATGTTTCCAAGTTTATCCTTCAATATCTATTTGGGTTTAGATTTTCTTTGAGGTATCGCTTATATCATCATTCATCCTGTTTTTAAAATCTGGATGAATCATTTGAAACTTGGGGCTATGTGGTAAACTGTAGTAGTAAAGTCCCCTCATATAAATGTCTTGGAAGTTAGAGCTCTCTTTTGTGCTGTGTGTGTGTGTGTGTGTGTGTATGTATGTGTGTTGTGTGCGAGAGAGAGAATATGTGTATTAGAACAGACAATATCATTGTAATATTACTTATTAACAAGCAATGTGACACCAATTCCAATTCTGGACTAGCAATCTGAACCTAGAAACAGCCTCAAATTTTTTAACAGGTGGAATTTTTGGAGTTTATCTACCAGATAGCATTCCATTCCTTTGTAGAAGATATCAAACAAGCAACTGGTAAATCTACACATGTGATTAATGGATCAAAAGTCTGTGGATCATCTATTTCTAATTGAGGGCAACTGATCCACATCTGGTTCATGAGAAATATAAAATTCTGAATTCTTAAGGTTTAGCTCCTTCCACATGAAAGGTTCAATTTTTTCCTACTGAACTGGAGTAGATCCATGTATTTCTGTCTCTATTAGTGGTCGTTAAGGCATTAAGTTCTTTCCTACCTCCCCCCAGGGAAAAAATGACTTAATAATTCTATTAAAAGTAACATTGGAGAATTCAGTAAATCTACTCATATTACATCCCCAAAATAATGTATATAGCACCTTAAATTTTCTGTATTCAGTTTGACTCCTGAAGTACTAGGTTTCTAGCAACAAGCAACTCCAAGGAAATGTCACAATTTATTACCAGTGGTAGAAAACATATACCAGGTGATCTTTATTATCTACAGAGAAAATATTTTCAGCATGATGTTATGTTAAATCATGTGTGCTCATTTTCCTTACCCAGTCAATCCTCACATTCTGGATTCTTTGCCAATTCTGGTTCCATTTCATGCATAGTTGATATAGGTCCACTTTTCTTGATTCATGCCTTTCACTTCCCATTGACCTGAACTTGTCAGCTGTTATGCTGAACACAGTATGCCATGACAGGGTTACAGATATTTCAAGATACTATCAATTCCCTCTCCCCAAGCCTTTCACCTCCAGTGTAAGTGGCTCCTTTGTTAGCTGCCATGTGACATGTGAGTATTATCATCTTCTGGGTATGTCATGAGGTAAAACATGGCTGGAAAGCTCAAGAGAAGATGGCTTACTTGTTTCTCTGAAGGGGATTTTCAGAGTTAAAAAGTTCTGTTAATGATTCTACTCTGACTTGGGATATAAGCCTAACTGTATACAACTCATTTAATCCATTTACTTTCTTCATGAAAATCATTTTTTAAATCACTGTCACTTTTGCTTAAATTTTGTTTGCCCTTTACAGTCGATTCATCTTCCCTTATTTTCTTCAAAATGATGAGTTATTTGGGGATTTGGGGAAACATATAAAATTCATTCTAAAGATCACTTCTTATAAATCATCCAGTTGGGTCTTCTTTATTAAACATCCTTCAAATCAAACATCTTTATACACTCTAAGTAAAGATTACTGACAGTACAATTTTCATTGACATGACTTAATCCTAGGTCATGAAATGTCATAAGAATCTTGTCCCTATTTTTAATAAAGTACAATTTGTCGGATTTGTCAATAGGGTCTGTCTGAATAGGGTCATGCATAAGAATGTAGCTACATCTTTTCTCAGAGATACCACATTCTCGGAGACGTGTCAAGTTCAATTATCAATATTAGTTGTACCTTCTCTGAAATACCATTATATGGACTCAGAATCAGCTCTTGTATTCCAGCACATATTTCATCTTGAATCTTACTACCACCTTCATTGATGAGCAGCAAAGAGACTTGATTTGATTTTTATTATCTTTATAGAAATTAAGGTTATTTATATAAGTACAAGGTCCTTTGATGTTTTTCCAGTCATATAAAATTAGCTTTTCCCTCTTCTACTTGTGATAGTCAAAAAGTTCTTAACACTACTGATCTCTGCTTCAAGTTCTTATTATATGGAGTAATCATATAATTTATTGTCCAAATCAGGGCACTTGAAAGTGAAAGAGGGCACCAAAATAATTAAAATTATATCTTGCTTAAAATACATATTTCTTGATCAGCAAAGAAGTCTCATATTAGTAAACTGATAAAATCCTATTCAAAAACTATTTTTCAGAAATAAAATTCTAATAATACAAAAGGCATAAACCAAGACTGTGCCAGAGAATCTGGGACATAGGTAACCCCATTAATAAATTATAAAGTGAATGTAACATTAAATGGGGATCCAGAAGTATAGCTTTACCAATTAAGGAAAAAAGCCTTTGTGATTTAAAGGTCAAATCAAGTACTGTGCTGGTTCTATCCTCTTATTCCATTGGAACCATACTGGGAATGCCAATGAGGGTTTTTATAACTTCTGGAAACAGAGGAAGAATTGTAATTAACAATAAGTAAAAACAAGAAATCACAAATATCAAATGCCTGTCCTGTTACCTGGAGGACTAAGTGTCTTAAATATATTTTGTATGTTAATAGTTAAAGAGACTTTTTTCAGTCTGTGGATTTTATTTTTTCAATCTTATTCTACAGATTCCTTTTCTATGAATAATAAGTTTTTGTGGACAGAAAACCTTAAGGCACTTTGCCATTTGATAATGAAATGAAGGGCAGAGGATTTAGGAAGGTACGTGAACCCAAACCTACATATAACAAACCAAAATATAAACTCATGTCTAATGTGTCCAGGAGTCACAAAGACTTTTTTCTACTACCAAAATTGCCAAATAATTTTAATAAAACATGCACACACACACATAAAAAGAAGTATAGTCTGAAAAGGTATTAAGCCATAAGGGCAAGGGCTGGATTCCTCTGTTACTTGACTCTTTAAGCCTTATGATTTCCATTTTAGCTATTAATACAGCTGTTTAAATAGATTGAATTACTTTAGGTATAAACCTCTTTCCCCATGTTATAAACATAAATTCATAGAATCCTATAACTCAAGAGCTAAAATTAATTTTGGAGATTCTATTATCCCTTACCTTACATACAAAACTAAGTCTACAGCTGTGGATTAGTCTTAAGATATTAATCTTAGATCTTGGTAGCTTTCACTTGTAACCAAATTTGTTGTATAATTACTAAATAGTTCTACAGAAAATTTTTGGTTAAGTCATTGAAGTTTAAAGTCCATGATAATATTCCTTATAAAAATTGTAATAATTTTCTTGTCTATAGAATCATGCTTGCAATATCACATTTTTTGCCTACTATATTTTTCTAAAAGTAGCACCTTATATTTATATAGCACCTTACAATTTATAAGCATCTAACATATATTATCTCATTTTATTCACTCAATATTTTTGTGAGACTAGTGGGCAATTTTTTTATGAATAAAACAACTGAGGCTTAGAAAGGTTAAGAGAATTGCCTAAGATGACATTATATTAAGTGGCAGAACCCAGAACTTCTGATTACTAACTAAATGTTAACCACTACATCATGTACAATAGTGATAAATTATCACTGGTAAGGAGGCAAGTGATTTCAAGGGGAGGGGAAATACTTAAAGACCACAGTACTTTCAGAAATATTTTTTGTCCCAAATAAGAATTATGTACCATCTTTCACTGAGTCACTAAAATTGAACACAAAGTGTCTATTCTAATCCCTTAAGCATTTAGGAAATTGGATCAGAAAATATTTCATTTCTAAAATAAATACTGATAAACATGAAACAACTTAATCATACTTTTAAGTAATCTGAGTTATGAACCAGTTTCCTGGCCAAAATAGAATTACTCTAGAATTTAATAAATTTCTTTAGATTGTTCATAAAATTTTTTCTTAAAAAGTACTGTGCACAGACAGATGGATAGATAGAATGGTATTGGTGGATCTGGGTATCTGGGGGGATGAGGGTATGTTGGAGTTCTCTATGGGGTTTGTATTATTTTTGTAATTGTCCTGTAAGTTTGAAATTATTTTAAAATAAAAAGTTTTTAAAAAGTATTGTGGAAGTCAGCATTCTGGGAAATTTAAGAAAGGACACAAGGTAAAAAGAAAGGGCCTCAAAAGTATCCCAGAAAGATTTTACTCCCTCTGATAGCAAAGGATTCCTGTAGATTGTGCCATCTACTCTATTATATTTTGGGTAACATGGCACATTTGCATGTTTTTTTAACTTTATTTTTAAAGAAGTTTTAGATGACATAAATGTTACATCAGAAATATAGGGGATTTCCATATTTCCCACTCCCTCCTCCTCTCACACTTTTCCCCATTAGCAACACCTTTCATTAGTGTGGTATATTTGTTAAAATTGATGAACACATATTGAAGCATTGCTACTAACCATGGTCGATAGTTTACATTATGGTTTACACTTTGCCCCACACAATTTTAATAGGTTTTGACAAAATGTATAATAGCCTGTATTGGTCTTTGCAGTGTATGCAGAAATATTTCAGTGTCTCAAAAATGCTCCATGTTATACCTATTGTTCCCTCCCCCTCCCCTCAGAGCCTCTGGTAACCACTGTCTATATCAATGTTACAAGTTCTTCCATTACTAGAATAATAAGTTTACGTTAGTCCATAGTTCCATTTCCCCTTTATCTGTGTTCATTCTTCAATCTTGAGGATTTTGGGGTAGTGATGCCCACTTTGCTTCTGATTGAGAGGGGGCTTAGATCCCACAGGGCAAATGGATGGAACTGTCTTGTTTGCAGTTGTAGATACTCTGTTTTTTGGGATGGGCATTGTACATCATCATCTTTTTGTTAGTTGTCCTGGGCGAGTCCAATGAACTGAAGAGTGGGTGTTGGCTGCATCTCTGCTGAGATTCAGAGCTCAACCGGCATATGAAGAGCCAGAGGTTATCTCTGGGACACATATTTAATGGGTATAGTGCTAATTATATTTTCAAATGTTTTTGAAAGCACAAATTCCACCAACAAAAACAGATGAATCTTTAGTAGATTTTTTCTTTTTTCTTTCTCTCTCTCTCTCTCTCTGCCTCTCCCTCCCTCCCTCCATTCTTCTTGCTAATAACTACAATATAGGCATTTATCAGTCTTTGTACAGACCCTCTATGTAGTATTTGCTATTGTGGAAAGGGGCTATTCTAGTTTAGTTTTCTTTTTTTTACAGCCTATTGGCAGGTACCAAACTCATAAACTCTTAAACTATCTCTAAGTAATTTTATATTACTTCATAAATATATTTCTTTTCTGGTTGGAAGAATATTTTGTTAACTTCACAAAGGAACCCTAAGTGATATGAATAAATTCTCTGTATAATTGTACAATTTAAAACATTTTTAACCCTAGAAGTATTTACTCTGCTATGCCATAAAAATGACCCACTGTTTTCATGACTTACTCCTGACCTCTTTAAGTTACCTATTCTATTATTGACAAGCTCTTTCACTGTTGGTTGACATGCTCAGAGTCTTGCAGGTCACTAGAGTGGCTTATATAATCAAATCATGGAAATTACAACTGTATATAATCAACCATGCCTCTTTAGACAAATTTTGGTTTTTGTTTTAGAAACTTTAGTTCATTTCCCTTAATTGTATATAAGTTGCTAGTTATTGTTTTAGAAGAATTACTTGAACACTTGCTATTAAATTTCTGTTGTCATATTCAGGCTGGGTAGTTGATGTGGCCCAGATGTCACCTCAAGTTTTATTCAGCTTTATGAAATGAGCTCAGGCTCGTTAGTGCTTACATTCTTTTTGAATCACAGATACATTCAAACTTAAATCATTTAAAACAGCCAAAGCAAATGATAGGGTTTTTAGGCAAAAAGATTTGGTTACATCTTGATGCTTTTGTTGCTTTGAAGTAGGCATTTAGTCATTACAGATGCCTTGGATGAAATTTTTCCTATTCTCAATGTCATAAAGCTATATCTCCACCAACCCTTATATTCAGTAGTGATTCAAATAAAAATCACTTGTTGAAACAGAGCCTATTCATTGGACATTATACTGAACAACAGAATAAAATGTTACTCTATTGACATGAAATAGTTTATTAATAATTTCCTGATTTTCTCTGAATAGTTGTTTTCTCACCCATAGGTTCTGACTCTGATTTTGTATATCACTTAGTACATAAAATTTTTTTAAACAAATCTTTACTCAAAGTTCAGTGATGACACAAAAGAAGTTATATACTTCCTTTATATACTAATTTAGAAAGGCCAATGAATATGGCTATTCTTAGATCCTTCCTAGTGTGCTTCTTTTTATAGGCAGCTTAATTCCCTAGCCCTAGAATGCCTCCCTAGCCAGCAGCAGATTTTAAGGTAATCTACTTTTTCTAGTGAGAATTTTCCTAAAGCACACCTCTCAAAATCCAGGCCCAATCAATAATCTTATTTTAAAAATCTTTCCCTTAAGGAACTATAAAATAAGAGCCATTTAAAATGCATTAAAACCCTAATTTTCTTTAAATCTCTTAATAGGAACCAAGGTTACATTCTGTGAGAAGAAGCTTTTCTCAACCTTCATCTGTAGGTTTGAAACCTCGATATTCTCGAAGCCCACACTTTCATCCTAGGAAAGATTTCAGAGCAGAGGATTCAATTCTTACTCCACCTTCCTCTACTGATTCTGGTTGGATAACTATTTTATCCAATAATAGAAAACAACTAGCCCCATAAGTGGTCTGGTAACAAATATGAGGGTTTTGGATGTGCTTAAGGTTAAATGTTTTTGCTTTTTTAAGGGAATTAAAGAAATCTTAATAGCCAGAACATTGGAGGTGCAGGATAAAATCATGGTTTCCTTTATTAATTCACCCGCATTTAAGTTAATAGACTTATAATCTGTAACAAATAGAACAAAGGTTATAACTATAAGACAACAAATATCTTGATAGTTTGAAAAATTTGGTCATAGTCTGGCTATCTTATCAACATGATAACCTCATATAAAACCACTTAAAAACATCTTTGGTACTTGGATTTTTCAGTTTCATATTTGTAGAGATAGCCATGGGTGTACAATTACAGGAGCAATACGCCATTTGTAATATATAGTTCAAGAAAAACACTCATGTTAGGAAGATAATGTGTGTAGAGTAGATTCTAGTTTCCACATGATTTTGGTTTCACTGTATTTAGGTTTGTGTATATTTTACCAACATTAAATGTTTTTGATAAAACATTTCAAACTCTAGGTTTATATTAGAAAACTTGGCAGACATTAATACGTATATGTTAAAAATAGTCTGTATATATAATATCCAGAAACCTGTCATATTATGACTATTTTTCTTATATAAATTATTATAGCCAAAGTTGACACAATTCTTAAATATACTTAAAGATATCTCCATATCTATTACTGACCCTCTTTTGTCATTCATATATTAAGTATAAGGCTTCTTAAAGCATCTTATCAAGTATAAGCATTTGTTGCAAATATCATGTCAGACTAGATACATATTTCTTACTTTAACACAGTGACACTTTCAACATTGCTTTTTATCTTTCATTCAGGTCTTAGTTTGTGATGGTTCTAGGCTTTCAAAAAGTTAATATTGACTGCATAAAATTTACCCATATTTTATTTCACCTTTTAAATACAAAGAAGCCATGATTGCCTGCCCTTAAAGAATTGGAGAAGTTTTGTACAATTGAAAAATGCCACACTAGAAATTTTTAAAAATAAAAAATGGCCACACCAACTTTTCTTTAAATGCTGCCTGTTTAATATATATCAACTTTCTTCTGTAAAAATATTACTCCTTTTATAGATACTTGGGTTAAAAATAAAACAAAATAAGTTACATAAATAAGCAATATTTAAATTGACTACATGGAAATTTACTCTTCCACTTAATGAAATTTGATTGCATAATACTAGGAGAGTCTAATTTTCTTCACTATTTTAATTTCATGTCCACTCCAAAAACTAAAGTGGTTCTGCATTTCCACTGAGTATGAGTGAAATTATATATTAAAAAAACCACAGTGTTCTTATAGTATTAGGAAGATGATAACCCAAATTATAACCTGAGTTAATTTTTTATCCTATATCATAAAGGATAATGAAGTCTTCATTGATAGTATATACTTTTTCTGTATATCAATTTTAAAGTTCCTGGGCCAAAATTTTTAACCTGAGGAATAAATATTCTGTCACACCCTAAAACCACTCCAATATATGAAAATATTTCATTTTGCTACAATTATTTTGAAAGTAACATACTGTGTTTTAAGGTCAGGTGCTTTGTTATTAGAGTACTAGTCAAAATACCCTGAAACAATCTATTTAATACTCTATCTGATGTTTTCAGCATTCATTTTAATCCTATTTTTATTATTCTAGTTTATTCAGTGTATACCAAGGCATTTTTGTTCTAAACCTTTTGTAAATTTTAAAAGTCCAAAAGTAATTGTATTTTGCTTCAAAAAAAGATTTACATTTGAAGTGTTTTTCTTAGCTATTTTAGGCAATTGTGCTCTTAATGCAAATGTATTGATATACTTCCATATGACTTTCATTCAATTCTATAATGATTATATCACCTTATTTTTTTCTCTTCAGACATAAAAATCTGAGGTGATATAAAAATTCATTGAAGTACTTTTAAAAAAGTTATGATTAGATTGTGAAATATGTTATTTTATAGATAAGGTAACAAATCCATAATAACAAAAACAACTTTAAAAGATCAGTATTCTAGCTTTTAATTGTCAAAGTCCTTTTTACAAGTCATGATAAAAATGAACAAAGATACAGAAACTAAAAGCTCATCCTTAGCCTCATATAGTTCCAAAATGACGTATGATAGTATATAAAGGAAATGTTAGTTAATATACAAAGTATTGCTTTAAAAGCAAACTTTTTTTTCCCTTTGGTGTTTTGAAAGAAACATTTGAATGATAATAATTTTAAGGTATTCATTAAAAAATTTGGATATTTTAATACTCACAATGTGTTTCTAGCGACCTATATTTAGGATCTTTGTTTTTAAAATGTCTAATTTTGGTACCAAAGAAAGCCACACAGTATCCACTTACATATAACTTCCTAAAATCCTTATGTTAGCATCTAACCTGTTATGCAAAATATTCAAAAAAGATACTAATACATTTAAACTTATCTGCCCTGTATAAGCCTCTGAATACTGACTTACTGACTAATAAAGTTAACCTTAGGATTATTTTATTCAGGCCATTTCTGATTGTGAGAATAACTTTCAGTTAATATAACACATTTAGTTTCCTAATGATGTCCTTATGTCATTTGTTCCAAGGGAAAAACAAAAATAAACTCAGCAACAAACCCTATGTTAACCAAATAGATTTTTACACCTTTGACTTAGCCATGTGCCTTTTTCTTCAGAGAATGACTGCTTTAAAACTCTTGAGCTCAGATGTACCGGCCTTCACAAAAATATGCAAACATCTGCCTCTACAAACTTTTATCAATGATGAGTTTTAATAACTTGGTTTAGTTTGGCTGGTCCCTTTCTCACTATTCTCAATGTTAAGCAATAAGATTTCAGTATTTTTCCTGTTTTTCTCTCAGAGATCACGCTGATTTCCTAATTTTTACACTTAGCTACACAGTTATACATTTATCTTGGTTTTTATGTTCCCAAGCTGATAGCTCCACTTTTACACGATCTCCATGGATTAGGGAATAAGGAAGAAGTGCTATATACGCTCCTTAAGCTAGAAAACTAATTTATGACATCAGTTACATCCAAAATGTTTTATTTTGTCATGAATTAACAACCTTCTAGAAGCTGATTTTTAGTAGATAACATTTTAATAAGAAAACATTTCTACTTTGAGGACTGATTTTTAACTTACATTATTTTTTATACTAGGGCAGACAATGTCATAATGATTGTTGAAAGTTGTTTATATCCAAACAACCAAAAAAATACTCCTTCTAACTCGTAAAATGGCATGAAAATCTAACCATCAGCTTCCATTCAATTAACCTTACATATTTTTAATAATTTGCTTTATTTTAGTACTTATTTTCTTCTCTATTACAAAAATAGACTACTTACACATTGTAACTTGATTTATATTTAATTACATTCCAGTAATAAGTTAAAAAAATAAAACAACTCAGGACTAAAAAGTTTTGCTTTTTATGTAAAAAAGTAGGGAGTTAGGGATGTACCTTGGCTTCTGTAAAATAAGTTTCATAGAAATTTAAATTTAAGTTATGCAGTAATTTCAGTTTACCAGGATTAAAGATTCTTTACTTTATGAAAGCCTCTATAAAATCCCTTTAGTAAATGATTTTTAAAGGTAATCCAAAATAAACTAGGATGTTTTCTATGAAGTATCAGTCCAATTCTGTCAGCAAGTCATAACCCACCATGCAAAAAAATCTGAAAAAGTACCCTCCGTGCCTTGCTAACTATGGGACTGTGTTGCTTTCATTTAAACAGAGTCTTGAAGAAATTATTTAAAACAGAATAAAGATGTAAGTCTTCTTGTCATTCCAAGTTAGCAAGGACTTTAGTATCTTTTGATACATTTTTTAAAATGTGTTTTTATTTACATAGGTTTCATCACAATTCTTCAGGGTTGTAGCCCATGTTCAACATAATAACTACATTTCATAAAAAATGTAAAATATGACAATGAGTATTCTTTATAATTAATAATAAAATCACAAATTTGGGGAAGTTACAACATGTCTTAACTGTCATATAAGATAGTTTATCAGGAATTATCCAATATGTGACATTTTAGCTAAGGGAGTAGTAGTTGCTTTGGTAATAACTGAAGTCAAAGGGCATTTAATCTGGTTTCTGCAGGCTTATTAGAAAAGATGTCATAAGAATACAGCAATAAATGTTCAGTAAATTCATAGAACTTAAATTGTTAGTAAATAGATGAGTCTTATTAATAAGTTCATTTGTATTAAAACTGTATGTATGAAATGAAAAACTTTCAGTGTTTGTGATCTCTAATAAAATTCTCTGGCTTTGTTACTATAATAGTTGATTCAAATAAACATTTGAATATTGAGATGTTTTGACATTTAGAGATAAATGTGTATTTAAAGTATTAATTAGCAAAGTATCATTTCAAAAAATTTATGATAGCGTATTTTCACTTAAGAGGAAAACTGTTGGAATTTGAAACACTGTTGTGAAAATAAGATAACCATAAGGAAAAAGAAAAAGATGGTTATTAAAATTTTTAACAATTTTGCACCAGCACACATAAGTAGTTTTAGGATAAAAAGAAAACTACTGAAAGCAAAAGAGAAATATACCATACTTCATGATCAAGGTAAGTATGTTTTTCTAAGTTTCTATTTGGGCACTCATCTTTTACAATCTGGCTATCAAGAAACCCAATTTCTCATCTTGAAACACTGATATATTTCAGTTAAATGTTCTAATTGGACTTTTCATCTTCAGATCTGTGGATTTAATTCTACTACTTACTCTTCCCTGTATATACTTAAAGCCCTCAGTGATTGATTGTGGTATTGGTGCTAAGGGTGGTCTTGAAGCTTTGGCATCAAGAGAAGTTTGTGTCTAGACACTCCTGTTTTACAAGCTGTATAACCTTGGCCAGGTTACTTAATCTTTCTGTGCCTCAGTTTTTTGTCAGTTAAACAGGGAAAGAATAATACCTATTTCATCGGGCTGATGGGAAAAGTAAATGAGAGAACACAAATAAGGATCACAACTGTTTTTTCCATACCTTCACTTCCAGAACTAAAAATTGGAAAAATTTGGCAAAATTATGGCCTTGGGATTCTCCTTTTTTGGAGGGCAGGGAAGAGTCTCCCTTTTAATAACCCACAGAGAGGATGTACTAAACAGGTATATTTGGTTGATATTTCTATTTAAAAAGCAAGTTATTAATTTCATAGAGGCATGCATGGAAAAAAGACAAATTTTGGATCACAAAGCCTTGTCTGCTCTATTTATTTTCTACATTTAGCAGTGATAATGCATTTGATAGTAAACATTGAAGACTCAAGTACTAATGTCTAGTATGAGTTATATTTTAACTTTCTCATTGTGTGGTTTCTTTAGGCTCTGAACTCAGGAGTGGCAGTTTCAGTTTTTTGTGGACTTGCACATTTCTTGACATATTCCATTTTAGCCTTTTATATTTTGAGGCTATGTTCATTTTTATACAAGTTCATAATTGTTATAACTTTTTGGTGGATTATTCTTTATATATCAAGTAAAGTCCCACACTATCTTTATTAAGGATTTTCTCCTTCAGTTCTTGATTGTCCAATATTAATTGCTATACCAGCTTTCTTCTAGTTCACATATGCCTGGTGTTTCTTTTTTCATCTCTTATTTTATGTTTAAGTATATCCTTTTTAAGTTACATACAGCTAACTTTTTAATTTAATCTTGAACATTGCTGTCTTTTGACATAAGGTGTACCTTATGAAGTTTTATTTTATTACAATTACTGAAATATTTGTATTTGTCTGCCATCTTATTATGGATTTTCTATTTATCATATTTTTCTTTGCCTTTTTTTTCCTCTTCCTATCTTCAGTTGGATTGAGTTTTCTTTTACTTATTCACCATTCTTTTCATCTGGCTTGAAAAAGATATATCCTATTGATATTATTTTAGGGGTTAACCTAAAATGTGTAACATGCTTACTTAGCTTTATATTTTTAATATTTATAACTTTTTAAATAATAGAAACTTCTAAGCCATTTCAAGAGACGTCAGACTGCTGAAACTGTACAAAATTCAAAGTTATTATCCTTTTAAAAGTATTTTTACCAGGAAAAATGTATAAGTTATCATATTTTTATTGAATATAGTACAAATTAAGTGAATAATAGAATGATTCCAATCTCTGGCAGTCCATCACAAGCTAGTTTTTGAAAGTTCATTTTCATGTTAAATACCATAAACCAGTGATTCTCAGCTAAATGAGGAATACATGCATAAGGCATGGACTTAGGAATGGTAGCATGGCAGCATAGGGAGGTGAGTTCCATTTTCCTCTCACCACACACTGAGAAGGTTGATATCCTCATAGCTGAATAAGCTGTCCCTCAAGCTTATCCAGTGACTCTTCCAGGCCCTCTGCAGATGTATCATCAAAAACTCCTTAATGACTCGAGGCAAGCAAGGATCATCTCTCCTTGGAGCTATCAGTTTCTTCTTGCAGATGGCACACTTGATTTCCTAAAACATCCTGACATATCACACCATCCTGTTGTTAAGTGAGGAGCTGTGGACTTTAAAATCCATGGTAAGTAACCATGCCATAAGCCAGAAAGGGGTAAATATCAGCTCATAGCCAAGAATGGAACTTCTGTATTATGTCCTTGCCTTTCTTTGGTGAAATCTAGGTATGCTTGAACCTCCCAGTATCTGCTCATGAGAAGAGGTGGAGTAGAGGGGGTTTATTTCCAGTTGTCAGGACCATAGAAGATCTTCTTGGTTTGTGGCTCTTCCCAGTTCCCTTCCTTTATCATGAAAATACCAGGAGAAACTGACTAGTGTGATATAATCCTAAGCAAGGCATTTTAAATATGGTCAACTATTCTCTGTTATATGGTTCCCTTAATTCAGAGGATCCATACTGGGCAACTGAGGATGGCCTAAAAACTAAGGAGAGCCCTGCCCCAATCAAGATGGCAGAGTAAGATGCTTCAGGGATCTGTTCCCTTAAAGAAGCCTTGAACAACTAACTAGCAAGAACTGGCAGAAACATCTTTCTAAAAGCTCCAGAAAACAGTTAAAGGATTGCAGTAACAGGGTGAGCACCAAATCAAGAAAAATACCACTTGGAAGCAGTAGGATCTCGTGGCGCCCTGGCTGGCCCCTCTCCCACTCCCTCACCTGCTCAGCAGGGAGCTGGCCTGCACTGCCAGTGTGGGGTCCTGGTCCTGGTTCTGAAGGAAGCAGAGTAACACTCATGTACTACTAGGAACATGTATGTCTGGCTCAATGTCTGGTGGTGGCCTGAGAGACTGTACCAGAACATACCCTGTGTACAGAAGGTGGCTTACAGAGCTCTCCTACAGAATGCTGTGGGAGGGCAGTCAAATTGTGCTGCCTAGGGCCAGGGATTGCTGGCTGTAGGAAATATAGTGCAATGCCCAGAACATGAGGAAAATATTTCCTAGGGAAGAGAGGACATTTATATCCATGTAAACAGGGATTCCTAGGGCCACATGCCCATGCCCAAAACAAGCCACTTAATAGAAAGGATCAGGGAGGCCCCTACATTTTGGACAGCTGGGAGCTATTCTCCAAATTGCAAAGATTGGAAAAGGTGTTTTATTTTTTTTCCTCCGTTTTTTTTTGTTTTGTTTTGTTTTGTTTTTTTCATTAGCTTCTGGCATTCAAGGAAAGCTCTGTCATAACACTAGCTGGATACAATCTTAAGGAACAGACGCCTCAGAGTCTAAATCCCAGTGATAACAGACTACAATGCCCAATTGTCCAGGTTTCAACAAAAGATTACAAAACATAAAAAGAAACAGGAAGTGATGGCCCAGACAAAGGAGATTAAAGCATTTAGAAGCCATCAATGAGGAGGATTGAACCTGGGACATTCCTGACAAAGACTTTAAGAGGTCCTAGATATGCTCAAAGAGCTAAAGGAAATCAGGAAAATGGTAGATGAACACAAAGAGAATAACACAGAGATGGAAATTATGAAAAGGAACCAAATAGAGCTGAAGACCACAATAACAAAAATTCCCCAGAGGGGCTCAAAAGCAGATTGGAACTGGCAGGAGAAAGAATCAGAGATATAAAGAAAGATGAGGGTACGGAGGAGTATAGAAACATAGTATGCTACTGGTTTCAAAGCAAATGAGATTATTATAGATTTAGGATGTTAAAAAATAATCCCCATGGTAGCCACAAAGAAAATACAAGAGAATATGCAAACTCGTAGAGATAGAAAGTAGAATACCGATTACTAGGGGTGGGGGACAGGGGCATTGGGGATTTAATGCAAAATGAGGATAGGTTTCTGGGGTGAAGGAAAAGTTCTCGGATGGTAGTTTGGGTACTGCAACATTATGAATGTGATTAATCCCACTGAATGGTATGCTTGGGAGAGACTGGGATGGGAAGATTTATGCTGTATATGTTTCCACAATGAAAAAGAAAAAAATGAAAGAGAAACTATACAGACATAATGACAATTAAATGCAATACATGATACTGGAAGGGATCTAAGAATGGAGGAGAAAAGGCTCAAAAGGACATTTTGGGACATAAGAAAAAACTGGAATATAGAATGTAACTTTACATCAACGTTAAATTTCTTGAACTTTATAACTGTATGTAAGGTAATTACATAAGAGAATATCCTTGTTTGTAGGAAATGTACTTGGAATTATTACATGTTCTAAGAGTATGATGTGTCTAATCTGCTCTCAGAAGTTGGAAGGGAGGGAGGGAGGGAGGGAGGAAAAAATATGGTGGCAAAATGTTAAAATTGGTGGATCTGGGTATCTTAGGGGGTGGGGGTTTGCTGGAGTTCTCTGTATGGTGTTTGTATTATTTTTACAACTGTCCTGTAAGTTTGAAATTATTTCAAAATAAAAAAAGTTTAAAAAATAAAATAAGAAGGAAAAGCCAATTTCAACTCTAAACTGGATAGTCCCTTCCTTTCTGCTCAAAGGAGTTCTTGGTGATATAGGAGCCTAGGCCTCTTAGGCTGGGCTTCCCTCATCCTCTGACTTAAGAAAGAATAAAACACTTCTCAGGAGGTTAAAATCCCCAATGATTAACCTTTATTTAATTTGGTCATTACTGTTCTGGCCCTGATAGCAATATTAACCGACAAATTTTGTTTTCTTCCTCCTAAGAGTGAACCAATCCTATCCAAAGCTCCTGCACAAGGAGGAGGCAGGGACAGTTGTGTTGAAATAACGTATTTCCTACTGTCTTAGTTTTGCAAGGGACTCAAAGGCTTTCTTCTCAACTGATACCCCTAATATGTGCTCTTGGTTACCTCAACCTATGCCTTAGCTCTATGAACTAGTAACTTTGCTGTAAAAATAGATACATGGCTGTCAATATGTTCACACCCTTTTAGGTCCACTGATATTATTCACTCTCTGGAAAAAGATGAGGGCAGGGGCCCACTAAGGCTTACAGCACCCCAGAGCTCATCAATAAGAAATGAACTATATTCCGATAGATTTCTGGATGGCAAGGAATTGCCTCCAGGAGGCAATTATAGATTGAAGAGCATAGGACCAAGTCTTAGCCAATAAGCCTGACCTCTCCCACTACTCAAAGCTACTCTAATGTAGGCCAACAATACCACTACATACCCAGATCCAGGAACTATCCCTACCATAGTGTCCAAGGAGGAACCTACTGAATGCTTAGTAGTCACCTGCTGCACAAACTATTTCATCATTATAAGCCATCCTAGTTAGAGGCCCACAATTTGACCAACTACTGGCTTCAATTGGGTTTCAGCACTTCCAAGATCTGAAGAGTAATGTTCCAATCACAGATATAACTATTCAAAAGACCATGTGCTTTAGGGTCCATTTCTAGCCTATGCCTTTCTTGAGTAGGTAGGCATCAGCTTTTAATGTTCACTATCTTAGAGTACACACACAGGTCCTTCAAGAAAAATAATGAGGCCTACTTAAAGATGAACTGTGACTTTTCAATGAAGTCTTTTTTTTTTTCCTTGCTTCCAAAACTACTGGTTAGTGTTTTGTTTTTGTTTTTTAATATACTTTATTTTTAATTTTTAAAGAAACTTAGATTATATAAATGTTACACAAAAAATATAGGGGATTCCCATCAATGAAGTCTTAGAGATTTATGCCTACTTCCTGCTCCTGCCTATCCTTGACCTCCGTGTAGCTGCAGGTCTTCATAAATTTAGACTTCTGAAGTACCTAATCTTTGAAGTTCACTTGTAAAACAGTCCTCCAATATACACTGGTGCCACTTAACACACATATTGCCTACAATTTCTTGCATGACTTCACAGACATTTTGATAATACCCTCCTAATGTGATATCTAATCTAAGCAGTCCTTTATCACCTCCTGTAAACTGCCTCCAGCAATACCCCAAAATGAATATTTGAGAGCTTCAAGGGTAGTATTTGAGGGAAACTTCCTTTTTGGTCAAAGGATCCAGAAGATGACAAAGAAGCTATTAACTGTTCTGAAGCAGGTTTCTTTTTCAGAAGAACCCTAAATCCCAGGAACTCAATCCTTGGGCCTACTTATCCCAGAAGCCAACTCAAATGAAGGTCAATTACCCTGCTTAGGAATAGAAATTCTTCCATTAAGGCCACCTTCTAAGTTTGGTGGCCCAGATCCAGTGACAGTATGGACACTATGCTTATACATATGTATCCTGGAATGGCTACAGCAGGATAGGCCAAATGGTCCACCATTTTTAGAACTGTACAAGTTTACTATTTTCTCCCAGAAAGTAGTTGGGATGCCCTCTCCTGGAAGTACATGCCATCCAGTATAAAGTTTTACCTATTCTCAACCTGCAATTGTAAACTGCCGGATCAAATTGAGCACATCAAACTGAATACCTACAGGATATTGTTTTACCTATTGTGTCTCCTTCAGAGAATCTGAAAGGTCCACCTTCCAAATCACCACAGAAGTCAGGTACAACATATCACACTTCACACAGAATATCCTGTCATCTCTAATAATTAATGCCATTTCTTCTGGTTCCCCTATTTTCCTGTGCCCTCTAGTACCACAAATATCCTGGTATTCCGTTAAGTGCCTGCACAAGTACAAACGGCACAAAAGAAACTCCATCAGCACCCTCCAGCAGGACAAGGTCAAGTATACTGACCAGGACTAAGCCATGGGAACAATCAATGGAAAGACAATCTCTCCATCCATAATAAGAACTATAAGATTGCTATAAGGGCACTTCAAGGGGCAGTGGTTATCCCACTGATTTTCCAAGTCTTTTTCCTGTCATCCATGTAAACAACATCCTATTTTTCACCACTCCCTCCTCTATCCAGCCCTATGAGATACTACACTCCAGTAATCTGCCCTAGTAATATAATACCAGCAGGCCATAGGAATATGTCATATGGGGAGTCCAGAATTCCATTATGAAGTATTGGGAGGATCTGAAGGAACATTTGTGGCAACTTTCCTCCCACCTTTTAGAATGCCTCCAAGCATTCTTTTCCAAGCCAAACGTTTCCAAGCAACAGGAAATCCCTCACTACACTGATAAACAGAAACTGGAGCTGAATGGTAGTACCTAGGATAAATTTGGAGTAACCACCAGTACAATTGTTTACTTCATACTGAGCTCTCTCTGCTTGCTACCATACTTAGAATGGATATTTCAAGGCAAGTTCTCATTTTAAATTTTGGTCTAGATGCCCAGTCACTTATGAGATATAAAGCTGGCTTACTGTGTAGTAGTCCTGTATAGATTGATACCTTAATATCTTCTCTGTGATGTTCTCTTATGGAGCCTTGGAGAAATCACTAAATCCAGTTTGAGATTCCTGAAGTACTACTGATCATTGCCTCCTTTCACCATCACCTTCAACAAATGCAACAGAGAACAGGTCTGAATAAGGTATTTACAAACTTTTAAGCTTTAATAACTTAAGAAGGTAAAAGAAATAATCAATAAAAACTACTTGATAGTAAATGTATTCACATTTGTAATAACTATTACACAAGTTTCTGCATTGTATTATAAACCCTGATAAAAAAAATCATAAGGTAAATTATGCCTGTGGACAGCAAAATTAAGACCATAAGAAATGTGAAGAGAACAGTGCCCTTTTAACTACATACAGATTTTTATCATATCTGTAACCTAATGTTATTAAAGTTTAAATTTTAATATACCAAGTATCTCAAAAGTGCTTTATGGTTTATTATAGATATTCCAACCTTGATACATTTACTTGTTAACTTACCAAATCTGTAATAGAGTAATTTTTTAGTAGTATGAAAACTGGATTGTTTATTGCTTTTTGTTAAAACAGCAGTGGTTGTGAACAGTTTCCCCTATTTCAAAAAAAAGCAGTTAAAATGTAGTGATCTGAAAAATTAAAAAGCAGAAAATTAATTTATTCTAAATATTCTGAAACCTCAATGTTTAGGAATTAAATGTGTGAGACGGACGCCACCTACTGCTTAAAGTGTAATGTTACAAAACACAATTATTGGAGTATTAACCAACAAAAATTTAGGGAGTCATGGTTGTAGGAAATGAAAGTATAGGGATGAATACAGACAAAAACCCTTTGGGCTAGGGCACTGTTTTTTAAAGCTTTAATAAAAGAGTAGACACTCAACATATAACAAAGTAGGGTTACTCTAGTAAAAGCTGAGGTAGGGGGCCTAAAGCATAGCCTCCAACCCCTATGCTCAGTAAAAGGAGTCACTGCCCTAATTTGCCTGGGAAACTAAGGCCAGGCCATTGAAAAACAAGCCATGAGAGGTAGTCTGGCAAATAACCTAATTGTGGTTTGTTTGAAAGGGGCACAATAAGAAAGAATAGTATTAGTAGCATCTCTTAGACATCTTTCCCCTAGAGACACTGGTGCAAAAAGGACAGTGGTTAATGGGCAAAGAGAACTGAAAGACTAAAAAACTCTTTTTCACAGGGACAGAGCTTACATGCTCGTTTGATGCAATACCTTAAAATACACTAGCATAGCTTTCCTGAAAATACAAAATATAAAAATAACACATTTGCTTTGTTACCACAAGCCAATATGAACTAAGTTTCTAAGTTCTGTGGGCTTTCACCAACCAAGCCCTGGACTGGTCCAGTCTTGGAAACAAGAGCCCAGCTTGAGGTCCCAGCCTCCTCCCTTCAAAGGGGCAAGGATGTCCATAGAACCGAGGCAAGAAATAGAGCTCTCCAAGGCCCCTCTCTGTGGCAGAAACCCCCAGCCTAGACAGCAGCTTGTCAGCTAGAGTTGGAGTGACTGGCTGGAGCAAAGTTCCAAAGACTCGCAAACATTCCAAGGCCACATGAAGCACAGTACCCAGCCAGGGAGCATCCACTGGGCTCTCCCAGTTCAACTTCCATGGTGCATGCCTCTGGACAAAGCCATTAGTCTGCCGGACACAGCTGGATACTGCCTCCAGAGCTTTATAGATCCGAAAATTATCATAGTGGTCTGAAACCTGCTTGGGCAAGGAGGCTACCGCGCTCACCAGAGCATAGTCCTCAGCCTGAGCACGAACGGATGGCCCCACCAACCCTGGCTCACTAGGGAAGCAGGCAGTGCAGAAGGCTGGGTAAGTCCCAGAAGGATTTATTCTGTTGGCAGTGCATCTATTCAGAAGACCTCCCAAGGCATCTGCCAGCTCAGAGTCCAGCAACTTAACCACCTTTTCATCATAGTAGTCACAGTCCCAGTTGGGGACACCCTGCCGAAGAAGAAAGTAGCGGAAGCCATCCACAGTGTAGCGATCAAGGCAAGTGCTGGGATCCACCACATTGCCCAAGCTCTTGGACATCTTCTGGCCACATACTGTCCAATGGGAGTGGACATAGATGCGATGTGGAGGACTTATGCCCGCCCCTAAGAGGAGGGCAGGCCAATAGATGGCATGGAATTTGAGAATGTCCTTGCCTATGATATGAGTGGTGGCCGGCCACCAAGATTTGAATTCAGCACCTGGGTAGCCGATTACAGTGAGGTAGTTGACCAGCGCATCCAGCCATACATAGATGGTCTGGGAATCGTCTCCAGGCACCGGAATGCCCCAGTGCAAGTGGCTACTCTTACGGGAGACAGACAGGTCAGGCAGCTCCTCCTCCAGCCACTGAAGGACTGCGCGATGGAAAGGCTCGGGGGTAATGGCCTGAGGGTCGCCAAGTAGCCACCGCCGGAGAGGTTCCCGGAACTGGGAAAGCCTGAAAATGTAATTTTCTTCTTTGGTCCAAGAGACAGGATGCCCGCTCTCCAGAGACACAGGGCACGCATCCCCCGTCGGGCCGGGCTGCCGGGTGACTTTGGCGTCAGGCAGGAAGCATTCGTCAGAGGCGCAGTACCAACCTTCATATAGACCCTTGTAGAGCAGATCTCGGGCCTTCAGCACCCCCCAGAAATGCTGCACAGCCAGCCGGTGCCGCGCCTCGGTGGTGCGGATGAAGTCGGTGGAGGTAACGGCAGCCTTGCGGAAAAGTTGTTGGAACTGGGCAGAGACTCGGTCGCACAGTTCGGCCGGGGCTAGGCCCGCGGTGGTTGCAGCCTGCTGGATCTTCAGGCCGTGCTCGTCGGTGCCAGTGGAGAATCGCGTGGCAGCAGCGCTGGGGACCCGGAGGCGACGGTGGCGGTACAGGGCGTCCGCCAGGAGTGCCGAATACAGGTGCCCGATGTGTGGCGCCGCATTCACGTAGAAAATGGGTGTCGTGAAGAAGACACGCCCATCGCGGGCACTGAGAGGGCCCGAACAGTAGGGGCGTGGGGCAGAGGCCTCCAGGGACGAAACCCTACTGGACCCCGGACGTCCTAACAACCGAAGGACAGAAACTCGCAGCATGCTATGGGTCTGCAGGCACCGGCTCCTGCTGTGGAGGTAGCGCTCTGGAAGCAGCACTCTGAAGCACGTGTGAGGGGCGCATGCGCAGCAGAGACCACTCCTCAGCTTCCGGCCCGAAAGCCAATGAAGCCAGGTTCAGAGAGCCCGCCCTCTGCCGCCGCACCCACGCCTCCTTCCTCAACCCCACTTCCACCCCTGAGGACCGGTGCTTTATATCGTACGTTGAACTTGGGCGTACTGAAAACTCCCAAGAAAATTAGCTTAGAGGAACTGGATTTAGGAGAGGTGATGAAAAGAAGATAAGTTTTTATCGTTCTATGGCATCCTGTGTTTCCTGTTTGGAGTTGTATTTTATATTTATGCATCAGTTTCCCTCTAAAGGCTGAGCTGCTTGAGGGCAAGAATTTTATTTTCAGGCATTTCTCAAACCCCAGTCAGTGATTGGCATATTTGGGGGCACAGAGTATGCCGTCAGCAATTCAGAGGTGGGAATGGATCTAGTCAACATAGGAGACTGAAATATCATCTAAATTATATCTCAGAACCTTCTGGCAACTCAATAAATCTGGAAGGGATTGAGGGAGAAAGGAAGGAATAAAAATTATGTAGAGCACATGAGGGAAAGAGACGAACTGTAAAAGTAAGGAAAATATTTTCTATAAACACACTAGATTTTGGTTGAATCAGCTAAAGGTTGATTTGTGATATGCAAATCCTTGCCAACAATTATTGAGACCCAGGGAGATGTAATGTAACATGTCACTGTGCCTATATGGAAGTATCCATCTTCAGATTTATTTCTCAAAAGTAGTTGTTAGTAATATTCTTTAAAAATGATCATAAAGTTCTGTAACAGTTTTTTCAGGTTTGCTTTTAGTAAGGAACCCCAGCTTTTTTTAGTCAGGAGGCCTTAGTAGCCCAGAATTGAATTGGTATTATTCCTTGGTTTATAATACACTCTCCTATGCCTGGCTTTCTTTTTTCTCCCTATTTAATTTAACTAGTAGATTCATTTAATAGTAAAATAAACATCTGTGAACCCATAACCCAACTTAAGAACTAGAAGTGGTTCTCAAAGTGTGGGCCCCCAAACAGCAGCACCTCCTGGTACCTTGTTTAAAATGCAGATTCTTAGGTCCCATGCCAGACCTACTGATCAGAAAACTTTAGAGGAAGGGCCCAGCAATGTAGGTTTTAACAAGCTCTCCAGGAGATTCTGATGCACAAAAAAATTTGAAAACCACTGAAATGGAAGATTACCAATGACTTATATGTATGTGCTCTTTTTCTATCTTGTCCTCCTGTCTCCCAGAAATAATGAATCTTGAATTTTGTACTTTTGCATTCATGTTATCACATAGTATATCTAAGTAATATATTGTTTAATTTTGCTTGTACTTGAACATTATAAAAAAGAGTATCTTACTATATGTAGTCTTCTTCAACTTGCTTTTTTCACTCAGCATTTTGCAACTAGGATTCATCAATATTGTTTCATGCAACTGTAGTTTATCCATTTTCACTGCTATATAGTATTCTAGTGGTTGGAGGAGTCTGGTAAGTTGGATCTGACATCTCTAGTGGTATGGAAGTTGGAACAGTCAGGTTCTTTGTAGGAAATATAATAGGTAAAATAAATATCCCCTGGGAAATCAATTGATATGCTCTATTTATTTGACCCAGCAGTTTAAGAAAGGCAAGTGAAAGATAAAGCTTAAAACTTGATGGGATGTACAGTATTCTCAAAACTAGGAGGCAAATTGAGGTTAAGGGTCTGAGCAGTCAAGTCCTCCAACAATTCTTTTCCTTTTTTTTTTTCCTTTTTCATTGAATCGATGCTTCAGCAATCATATATGGAGCACTAATCTCTCTCTCCTAATTCTTTTTCATAATTATCTTACCCATTCTTGGCCCTTTTCTCTTCAATATAAAAAAATCAACTTGTCAAGTCCCATGCAAAAACCCTATTGGGGTTTAGGTTATTAGTGCATTAAATCTATAGCTCAATGACAGGTCAAGTGTGGGAGTGATTGACAAATTTACAATATTAAGTGTTCCTAAGAATATCTACAGGGAAGCGGATGTGGCTCAAGCGATTGGGCTCCCGTCTACCATATAGGAGGTCCAGGGTTCGATTCCCAGGACCTCCTGGTGAAGGCAAGCTGGCCCACATGGCTTGCTGGCCCGTGCAGGAGTGCTGGCCTGAGCGGAGAGCTGGCGCAGCAAGATGACGCAACAAAAAAAAAAAAGACACAGAGGAAAGACAAAAAGAGATGCAGCAGACCAGGGAGCTGAGGTGATGCAAGAGATTGAGCGCCTCTCTCCCACTCCGGAAGTTCCCAGGATTGGTTCCCAGTGCTGCCTAAAGACAAGCAGACACAGAACACACAACAAATGGACACAGAGAGAAGACAGTGAGCGCAAAAACAACAGGGGGTGGGGAGGAATAAATAAATCTTTTTAAAAAAAAAAAAAAGAATGACTACAGTTATCTCTCCATTTACTCAAGTCTTCCTTATGCTGTTCAGTAAAGTATTAAGATTTTCTACATATGAGTCTGACATATTTCTTTAGATTTATTCCTAGAAACTGGACAATTTTACTGATAATGTTAATGGTGTCCTTTTTTGAACATTATGGATTTTTGTTTTTTTTACTGGTATATGAAACTGATAAATGCTAAGCCATCCTGTTTAAAGAAAGGGTAGAGGGGGACCCAGTACCCTGCCTGCTTGGCCTCCCTTGTGACCAAAACCCCCTCTCTTCACCAAAGCTGATACCTCTTTGGAACTAGAGGGCACTGCCATATATAGTTTGAAAACTATTGATCTAGAAGAATAAACAGTTAAGAATAATTAATACTTTGTTTTAAAAGACTAATAATATAGTGAACTGCTAGACATTGAAATATTATAAAAACATAAAAATTTTTAAAAGGGGAATGCTGAGAAGCCAGACTATAGAACAAAATGTCAGCCTGTATAACTATTAAGTATATGATGAAGGTAACATTTCTAATCATTAGAGAAAGAATAGCTTGTTCAATAAGTGGTGCTGAAATAATTCATTAATTAGGAATTTGGCTATATTATGAAACTAATAAACACTTAGTGTCTAAGTTTCCTAGGGCTGCCACAATGAAGTACAACAAATTAGATGGCTTAAAACAACAAATTTATTTTCTTAACAGTTCTGGAGGGTACAAGCCAAAATTCAAGGTGTCAGCTTATCCATGCTCCATCTGAAACCTGTAGAGGAGAATCCTTCCTTGTTTCTTCTAGCTGATGGCATTTGCTGGATCCTTGGCATTTCTTGGTTTATAGATTCATCTGTCTCCATTTACACATGGTCTTCTCCCCTGTGTCTGCATCTGTATTAGTCAGCCAAAGGGGTGCTGATGCAAAATACCATAAATTGTTTGGTTTTCATAAAGGGTATTTATTTGGGGTAGAAGTCCACAGTTACCAGGCCATAAAGTGTTTCTTCCCTCACCAAAGTCCATTGCCATGTGTTGGAGCAAGACAGCTGCCGACATTTGCCAGGGTTAAGGCTTCTTGGGTTCCTCTCTTCCCAGGGCTTGCCTCTCTCTGGGCTCAGGCTTGCTTTGTGCCACAAGGCCAGCTGTAGACTGTAAGGCAAATGGCTTGCTTCTCTTCCCAGGGCCTTCTCTCTTTCCTCACGACCAAGCTCCTCTGTAGGCTACTTCCTGGGGCTCCAGCTCAAGATTCTGCATCACAACTCCAACTCAAAACTGCTCCAACACTGCCCTTTGCCATGTCTGTTATCTTCGAGACCCCATCCACCAAGAGGTGGGGCTCAACGCCCTACTGACGTGGCCCAGTCAACGCCCTAATCATAACTTAATCATGTCCAGGTTAACAGATCAGTTTACAAGCATAATCCAATATCTATTTTTGGAATTCATAACTTCATCAAACTGCCAAATCTCCTCTTTTTACAAGGACTCCAGTCATATACTGGATTAGAGCCCACTCTAATCTAGTTTGGTTTCATCTTAACTAATGACATCTTCAAAAACCCTGTTTCCAAATAATGTCACTTTCACAGGACTAGGGGTTTGGACTTGAACAAGTCTTTTAGAGGGGCACAATTCAACTTATACTGAGTAGTTAAAACTCAGTGTTGAAAGGCACTTTTGAATGTTGTAAGATACAGAATATCTTCAAGAACATGATGAAAGCATGCTCTTTGGTATTACCAACTCTTCTTTTTTGTCCAATACCCTCGGAAGGTCCAGCACAATGCAAATTTTTATTCCTCTACTTCCTTAATATAGATTCTCAAATCCAGTCACTAAATATGACCTAATAGGTGAAAAAGAACCAATCCCAGCCTTCAAAGATCTAGCAGAATAGTTAAGGCAAAATGTCATTCCATAAACGTTTATTTTATATAACAAAATATTTAAATAACAGCATGTTTTTAAATCATAAGTATGTTCATAATTGCCATGTGAATTATACAGGCAGGTTTCTTAATTGAAAGCTATAGAAACAAACTCTAGGTTATTAAAACAGAAAGAGAATGTGTTAAGGGATATCAGAAGGACTAGAGGATCAGGCTTGGAAGTGGCACAACCAGTGATAAGGTCCAAGTTCAGGCTTCAAAGCTGGTCCTTTGACATCACTGATGCTACTACTAGGCAGACACCTGGCTGTTTATACCACTGACTCCTCCAGTCCTGGGCATTGGATGTTGTCATGGCTGCTGCCACTCTCACCAGATTTAGGCCCTGCCTTTTTGTGTCACTAGCTCCTTAGCTGTGTCTCTTATTGTCTCTCCTCTGTGTCTCTCTTTGTTATGTCATCTTTCTGCGTCAGCTCTCCATGTGGGCCAGAACTCCATATAGGCCAGCATTTCTGCATGGGCCAGCATGCCTGCGCAGGCTAGCATGCTGCATGGGCCAGCTTGCCTTTCACCAGGAGGCCCTGGGAATCGAACCCTGGACCTCCCGTATGGTAGATGGGAGCCCAATCACTTGAGCCAAATCCGTTTCCCTGTCTGTGGCTTTTTATGCCTCCATTTATAAGGGACTCCAGTAAGAGGATTAAGACCCACCCTGTGTCACACAGTCTAATCAAAGACCCTTAACTGAAGTAATTTAATCAAAAGGTATGACCTACAATAGGTTTACACTCACAAGAATTGATGAGATTTAAGAACACAATTTTCTGGGAACCACAAAAGCTTCAAATTGCCACAATAACTATACCTAGAACATTGTTTTGTTTTGAAGATTAACGATACTAATTTAGGGAGCATTATCATACATAGTATTTAGTATCTATCCCATCTGCTAGCATGTAATTTCTGAAGCACATAAACTGACTTTTTCATCTTTGTGTCCCCCATACTGTCTTAAATATAGTAAATGCTCAGTAAATACTTCTTATATTATTGTTGCACTTATTCCTTGAGCAGGGCCACTTAAAATAGATTGGATTTTAAAGTTACTATTATACAAAAGCTTTTCTCTGAAGGAAATGAGTTAGACACACATAATTATCTCTTAGAAGCACTAAGATTTTGGTGAACTCAGGTGATCCAAACTTACCTAATTAAGGTTCAATCATTTCAATCAAGGACTAAGTAAGCCCATCATAGAGCATAGACAAGAATTCACATCTCCAGCCACATACCAACCTGCACTTGAGGAAACCATTTACAATCAGAACTGGTTGTTATCAATACAGAAATGAAAGTTGTCCCTGCAATTGCCAATGGCAACAAACATATTTCAATGTTTGTTTTCAGCAAAGAAAAGTCCAGGACCAGATGGCTCCACAGGTGAATTCTATCAAGCATTTCAAAAAGAACTAACACCAATCCTGTTTAAACTCTTCCAAAAAATTGAAGAGAGAAATTACCCAACACATTTTATGAAGCCAACATCACCCTAATACCAAAGCCAGATAAAGATACTATAAGAAAAGAAAATTAGACACCAATCTCTCTAATGAACATAGATGCAAGACTTCTCAACAAAATACTTGCAAATCAAATCCAACAGCATATCAAAAGACTTTTTTTTTTAAAGATTTATTTATTTATTTATTTATTTATTTATCCCCCCCTTGCTGCTTGTGTTTGCTGTGTCCATTCGCTGTGCGTTTTTTCCGTGTCTGCTTATCTCCTCCTTGCTGTGAGGTCCTGCTGCATCAGCCCACCGCGCAGCGCGGACTGGCCAGCCTGATCTCACAAGGAGGCCCCAGGAAGCGAACCCGGGGCCTCCCATATGGTAAACAGGCTCCATTGATTGAGCCACACCCGCTTCCTGCTGTGAGGTCTTGCTGCATCAGCCCAACGCGCAGTGCGGGCTGGCCAGCCTGCCCTCACAAGGAGGCCCCGGGAAGCAAACCCGGGGCCTCCCATATGGTAAACGGGAGCCCCATCGATCGAGCCACACCTGCTTCCCTCAAAAGACTTATACATCACGATCAAGTGGGATTTATTCCTGGTATGCAAGGCTGGTTCAACATAAGAAAATAAATCAACATAATACATCACATTAACAAATTGAAGAAAAAAAAACATGTGATAATCTCAATTGACACAGAAAAGGCATTCAACAAAATCCAGCATCCTTTTTTGGTAAAAAGCACTTCAAAGATAGAAATAGAAGGAAAATTCCTCAATATGATAAAAGGTATCTCTGAAAAACCACAGCCAACATCATACTCAATGGGAAAAGATTGAAAGCCTTCCATTTAAGATCAGGAACAAGACAAGGATGCCCACTGTCACCATTGTTATTCAATATTGTACTAGAAGTTCTAGCTAGGGCAATCAGACAAGAAAAAAAATTCAAGGCATCCAAATAGGAAAAGAAGAAATAAAATTCTCACTGTTTGTGGATAACATGATCTTGTACTGAGAAAATGCTGAAGTATCCATGACAAAGCTACTTGAGCTAATAAATGAGTTCAGCAAAGTGACAGGATACAAGAGGAACATGCCAAAATCAGTAATGTTTTGTACACTAGTACAATTTGAGGAGAAAATCAGGGGGGAAATTCCATTTACAATAGCAACAAAAAGACTCAACAGCTTACTTTACAAAATTAGAAAAGACAATTACCAAATTTATTTGGAAGGGAAAGTACACCCAAACAGCTAAAAGCATTCTAAAAAAGAGAGTGGCAGGGGAGGAATTTCACTGCCTGAACTTGAAACATATTTAGCTATTTAGTTTTAGCTACGGTGGTCAAAACAGCATAGTACTGGCATAAAGATAGTTACATTGATCAGTAGAATAGAATTGAGAATCCAGAAATAAACCCTCACCTATTCAATCAACTGGTTTTTGACAAACCTACCAAGTTAAGGTTAATGAAACAAAACAGTTTCTTCAACAAATGGTGCTGGGACAAGTGCATATCTATAACCAAAGGAATGAAAGAGGACCCCTAGCTCACCCCCTATACAAGAATCAACTCAAAATGGATCAAAGACTTAAATATAAAAGCCAGAACCATAAAACTACTAGAAGAAAATGTAGGGAAATATCTTCAAGATCTTGTAGTAAGTGGTGGTTTCTTGGACTTTACACCCAAAGCACATGCAACAAAAGAAAAAATAAATAGGACTTCCTCAAAATTAAACACTTTTGCACCTCACAGGACTATTTCAAGAGGGTGAGAAGGCAGCCAACTCAATGGAAGAAACTATTTGGAAATCACATATCCAATAAGCGTTTAATATCCAGAATATATAAAGAGATGTTACAACTCAACAATAAAAAGACAAATGACCCAATTGAAAAATGGGCAAAAAACTTGAATAGACATTTGTCCAAAGAAGAAATACAAATGGCAAAAAAACACATGAAGAAATGCTCAACATCACTCATGATTAGGGAAATGCAAATCAAAACTACAATGAGATATTATTTCACACCTATCAGAATGGCCACTATTAAAAAGACAGAGAACTACAAATGTTGGAGAGGATGTGGCGAGATAGGAACATTTATTCATTGTTGGTGGGAATGCAGAATGGTACAACCACTGTGGAGCACTGTTTGGCAGTTCCTAAAGAATTTGAAGATAGACTTGCCACATGACCCTGCACTACCATGACTGGGTATATACCCAGAAGAACTGAGATCAGTGACACGAAAAGACATCTGCACATTGATGTTCATCGCGACATTATTCACAACTACCAAAAGTTGGAAACAACACAGGTGTCCATCAGGAGATGAATGGATAAACAATCTGTGGTCTATTCACACTATGGAATATCATGCAGCTGTAAGAAGAAATGAAGTCATAAAGCATATGACAACATGGATGAAATTGGAGGACATTATATTGAGCGAAGCAAGCCAGACACAAAAGGACAAATACTGTATGAATGCGTTACTATGAACCAAATATATTGTGTAACATATTGTATGATTCAAAAAAAAATGTATACGTATCCAGTACATTTTTTTCTTGTTTTGTATCCAGTACATTTAATTGAGAAATGTATGTTTTTATTCAACTGTGTTTTCTTTTTAGTTTTTAATTGTTTATATTTCCAATATTAAATGTACAAAATAAAGTTTTTAAAATGTGTTTAGCAATGCACAGGCATTCAGGTCAACTTCTGGTAGGACAGCATGAGGAGCTCCCCTGACCCACTCTCCAGTGAAACAGGTGGAAAATTATTTTCAAAAAACAACCATGCAGTGGGGAGGAGGCAAGATGGTAGCAGAGTAAGGAGCTCCAAGAGTCAGCTTGTCCTACAGTGCAGTTAGTAAGCAGACAAAGCTATCTAAATCACCTGCTTGGAGGACCCAGGAGAGCAGAAGAGCATCCTGTAATATCCTTGGTAGAACAGAAGAAGGAGACTGCCCATTTGCAGTGAAGATTCAAGAGTAGAGCTCTCCACACCATGGAGGCAGGAGCCCATTTCCTGCTGGTGGCTCAAGCCACCTCAGGAGCTTCATCAGTTCCTGGGGCAATGTGGGCAGCTTCAACCTCCATAGCTTACAGTATCAAAAGCATCCTCGTCTCCTATTCCACAACCAGAAAGCGAGAAAGGATAAGAAACAGATGAAAAACAGCTGAAAAATTTCAGATTGGCTTAAACACAAGCCACTATAAATTTCCAAATTAAGTTGAAACAAATATCAAAGAGGGGCTGTAGCACAAAGCCAATCAAATAGAAAGCATACATAGAAAAACAGAAGCTCTTATGGGAATGAAAGTCATAATAATGAAATGAAAAATACTCTAGAGGCATATAACAGCAGATTTGAAGAGGCAGAAGAAAGGATCAGTGAGCTTGAAAACAGGGCTTCTGAAAGCAAACACTAAAGAACAGATAAAGAAAAGAATGGAAAAAATTGAACAGGGTCTCAGGGAACTAAATGATGGCAAGAGACATGCAAACATATGTCTCATGGGTGTCCAAGAAGGAGAAGAGAAGGGGAAAGGGGCAGAAGGAATATTTGTTTGAGGAAATAATGGTAGAAAAGTTCCCAACTCTATTGAAGGACATAGATATCCATGTCTAAGAAGTGCAACATACTCCCATCCAAATAAATCTGAATAGACCTACTCCAAGACACCCTACTCAGAATGTCAAATGCCAAAGATAAAGAGAGAATCCTGAGAGCAGCAAGAGAAAAGTAATGCATCACATACAAGGGATGCCAATACAATTAAGTAGTAATTTCTTATCAGACCATGGAGGCAAGAAGGCAGTGGTATGGTATATTTAACATACTGCAAGAGAAAAACTGTCAACCAAGAATCTTAAATCTGGCACAACTGTCTTTCAAAAATGAGGGTGAGTTTAGAATATTCACAGATAAACAGAAACTAAGCAAATTTGTAACAAAGAGACCAGCTTTGAAGAAAATACTGAAGAGAGTGCTACAGCCTGAAAACTAAAAACAGGAGAGAGGGGCTTGGAAAATAGTCTAGAAATGAAAATTATATCAGTAAAAGTAACTAAAAATATAAAAGGAGTGGGAAAACGAGATGACAGATAAAACCCAAAGATCAAAATGGGTGAAATAAGAACTGCTTATACAATAATATTGAATGTTAAATGGATTAAACTCCCCAATCAAAAAAAAAAAAAATTGGCAGAATGGATAAGAAAATACAAGCCATCTATATGCTGCCTACAAGAGACTCACCTTACACCCAAGGATACCGATAAATTGAAAGGGAAAGACTGGAAAAAGATATTCCATGCTTGCAGTAACAACAACAAAACTGGAGTAGCTATACTTATATTGAATGAAATAGACTTTAAAGCAAAGCTGTTGCTAGAGACAAGGAAGGTCATTATATACTAATAAAAGGGGCAATTCACCAGGAGGAAATAATAATCATAAATGTATGTGTACCTAATCAGGATGTCCCAGATTACATGAGGTACACACTGGCAAAACTGAAGGGAAAAATAGATGTCTCTACAATAATAGTTGGAAATTTCAATACATTACTTTCATAATTGGATAGATCATTTGGGCTGAGGATCAATAAACAGAGCTTGAATAACATGATAAACAAAACAAACCTAATAGGTATATACAAAGCATTGCACTGCAAAACAGGAGGATATACATTCTTCTTAAGTGCTCATGAAACTTTCTCCAGGTTAGAAGACCATATGTTGGGTCACAAAGCAGATCTCTATAAATTTTAAAAGATCAAAATTATACAAAGTATATGATAATGGAATAAAACTGGAAATCAACAGGCAGAAAAAGGGAAAGCTCACAAATATAGGGAGATTAAACAACACACTATTAAATAGCCAATGGGTCAAAGAAGAAATTGCAAGAGAAATCAATAAACATCTTGAGACAAATGAAAATGAGAATACAACCTATCAGAACCTATGGGATGCAGCAAAAGCAGTGCTGAGAGAGAACTTTATAGCCTTCAATGCTTACATTAAAAAGAGCTAAAATCAACAACCTAACTACCCAGCTGGAGGAACAAAAAAAGAACAGCAAACTATGCCAAAGCAAGCAGAAGGAATGAAATAACAAAGAGCAGAAATAAATGAATTTGGGAACAATAAAACAAACAATAGAATTAACAAAACCAAAAGTTGGTTTATTGAGAGGATCAACAAAATTGACAAACCTGTAGCTACACTAACAAAGAAAGAAAAAGCAAAGAGATGCAAATAAATAAAATAAATAAAAATGGGAGCATTGCTACTAACCCCACAGAAATAAAAGAGATCATAAGAGGATACTGCCGCGGTCCAGCCGAGGCATGAGGGAGCAGACTGAAGGTGGTTTAAGGGAGTCGGCGAGAGTGATGAGTCGCACACCAGATTGAGTGAGAATTGACGACTGACGACTGGCGACTGACTTTATTGTAAGATAAGCACAGTTTTTATATTCTATTTTTTGGCAAGCGTAAGCATTCTCTTTGAAGTTATGCAAGGTTGCAGACGTCATATAGACTTGAGATAAGCGCTTTCAGTTCCATGGTGACAGGATGTTAACTTTTTAGGAACAGTAACTTACGGCATAGTAGTTCTTG
>JAQZBX010004812.1:0-58678 GCA_029593785.1 Cabassous unicinctus
TTAAAGGGATGCAGTAACAGTGAGACCTAAATCAAGAAAACACAACCTAAAAGTGATAAGAGAAGATCGTGGCACCCTGGATGGCCTCTCCTCCATCCCTTCCCCAAAAATGTGTGGAGCTGTCTTGCATTATCACGGTGAGTCTCTGGCCTGTTCCAGTGAAAAGAATAATCCCTATGTGGATACTGGGGTGCCTGTATGTCAGTGGCAATCTATTGGAAGGCAGCCTTAAGGGCTGAACCAGGACACTCATCTATGGATACCTTCCCAGAAATTGCACTGAAGGAGAAGCAGTTTGTGGACAGCTAAAGCAGTATAAGAAACAATCATATTGAGACAACCTGTGGTGAAGGATTACCTGCTTCAAATCATACAACAGAGCAGCCCAGAGGGATGAGGGTCTATTTCACAGTGAGTAGAGGGGGAATTTGAATCCCTGTAAATGGATGAATTCCTATGTCCACCGCACATACCTAGGGCAAGACACACATTTAGAAAATACAGAGAACCCTCTGATTTTACTTTGGGTTGATCCTGGTAAGAAGGCTAAACTATGAAGGATAGAACCAGCCAACACAGAGCCAATTTGCCAATCTGTGAAAGATTTTTTTTTGGGGGAAGGGTTTGTTTGTTTGTTTTGCTTTGCTTTTGGTAGCAACTGTAACTAAAGAAAATCTCTATCATATCATTAGCTGGATACAAACTTAAAGTAGAGACAGTTCAGGAACTAAATCCCAGAAATAACACATTAAACCTTAACATGTACAACTTGTCACAAAACATTGTAAGAAAAGCAAATAAATAGGAAATGATGGTCCATATATAGCACAAGATAAAAATTCAGAAATCATCAATAAAGGAAACAAAACTGGACATGCCAAAGACTTAAAAAAAAGATCTCTAATATGCTTAAGAATTAAAGATAAATAACAAGAAAGAACTAAATGATATGAAGGAAGTGACAAATGAACAAAATGAGTATCTCAGTAAGAAGATATAAATTATAAGAAGCAATCAAACAAAAAATACTCTGAGTAATTTTATTTAATTAAGTATTGAAATAAAAAGATTCCCTAGCATGTTTCTATAGCAGATAGGAGTTGGCAGAAGAAAGAAACCACTGAACCCAAAGATAATACAATTAAAATCATTCAGACTGAAGAACAAAAATAAGGAATGAAGGAATGTTAAGAGGGCCAAGGACAAGAGTGGTATACCATCAAGTATATAATGTATGTATTATGTGAATCTTATAAGGAAAAGAAAGCGAAGAAGGGAAAGAGGAAATAATCAAGGATATAATGGCAGAAAAATTCCCAAATTTATCAAAATGCATGAATAAACACATACAAGAATCCCAGCAAATCCCAAACAGGATAACTCAAAGAGAATCATGCTCAAACATATAGTAGTCAAACTGTTGAATGTCAAGGAAAGAGAGAGTTTGAAAGTTGAAAACAGAAAATCAATGTGTTTTGTACAGGGAGTCCCAATAAGATTAAGTGCTGATTTCATATCAGAATCCATGGAAGCAAGAAGGCAGAGGGATAAATATTTAAAATGTTGAAAGAAAATAATTAACAAGCAAGAATTTTGTATGCAGCGAGGCTGTCTTTGAAAAATGAGAAAGTTATTTAGAAATACACAAATAAGTAAAAGCAGAGGGTTTTAATCAAACTAGACCTGCCCTACAAGCAATGATGAAGGTAATTCTTCAGATTGAAAGGAAAGGACACAAGTCAGTAGATGGAAGTTGCATAAAGTAATAAAGATTTCCAGTAAATGTAACTACCTGGGTAATTAAAAATGCTAGTACTATTGTATTATATTTTGGGTATATGTGGTAGTTTGAAATTACTTTATGAATACAAAAAAGAGAAAAAATATGATTTAAAATAATCCATTCCTGTGGGTGGGAGTCTCATTTGACTGGATTATGTCAATTGGGTGTGATTCATTTTGAGTCTCTTTCCTTTTCTGAGGTCTGATATAAAGGGAAACACAGAAACTCAGGCAGAAGAAAAGGAAACTGGCATATTTGATTCTGAAATGTGAGAGAGAGGATGGCAGGAAAACAGAAGCCTCCAAAAAGCCCAAAGAGGCTGAGCCCACACAGCATCTCAAGAGAAGATCAGCCCTGTTAAATGTCTGATAGCTTATAGTTGAACTTGGGAAGAGAGCAGAATAGCTGAGACTGATATAGTAGGACTGGAAAGAAACAAGCCCTATGCCTGGTTGGTCAAATTTAAGTTTAAGACATGGAAGATTCTGGAGGGGAAAGCAGAGAAAAGGCATAGAACGTCTGCCATCTTGCTTCAACACAGGGCAGCTTACTTGGGTGAGAAAGAACCTTTTATGGTGCCTTGACTTGAACTTTTCATGGCCTTGAAATGTAAGCTTTTATGCCAAATAAATACCCTTTATAAAAGCCAACACATTTCTAGTACTTTGCATTGTCACTTTTTGGCAGACTAAAACATTGTGTAACTATCCTTTCTAAATCTTATAAGTCTCAAATATAAATTCATAAAAATAATGATAAATCTATAGTTTGGAACATATGATGTATAAAGATATAAATTGTAAAATGTGCAACAAATTGGGGGTGGGTGGAGGTATATAGCAATAAAATTTTTGTATGCTATCAAAGTTAAGCTGGTACCAAATAAAACATGATTGTTACAGTTTTGAATGTTAAATTTAAGTCTGAAAAAATATGCAGAAGGAAATGAAAAGAAACTCAAAAGTTTTCACTACAAAAAAAATAAATAAATATGAAATAAAAATTAATGGATGAATTGTGGGATATAAAAAAACTGTAAGTTTAAAACCAAATAGCAAGATGGCAGAAGAAATTTTAGTATATTAATAATTACTTTAAAAGTAACTGGCATAAACTCTCCAGTCAAAAGGCAGAAGAAAGCAGAATACATTTAAAAACATGACTCTACTATTTGTTGTTTACAAGTAACTCAATTTATATGCAATGAAATAAATATTTTAAAAGTAAAAGGACTGGGGAGTGGATATACCTAAGTGGTTGAGCTCCTGCTTCCCATGTACAAGGTCCTGGGTTAAATTCCCAGTACCTCCTAAAAAAAAGGGAAAGGATTAAAAAATACTTATTGCAAATTGTAACAAAAAAGATACGGGGTAACTATAATAACTTTAGATAAAATAGACTTTAAGTTAAAAGCTCTTGCAACAGGAAAATGGGACACTATACAGATAAATGGGTCAATTCATCAAGAATACATACCACTTATAAATATATATACAGTATTTGGAATTGAAACCTATCCCCCACAAAAAGTATGTTAGAGTACCAATTCTAGTCCTGGGGTATGAAGTCATTTGTAGATAGGATGCTTGAAGAAGTTACTAATTAAGGTGTATCAAAACTGAATGAAAGTGGGCTTTCAACCAACATGGTTGAAGGCCATATATGCAAAGGAAATTGGACAGGGAAGAAGAAAGCATAGGTAGCAATGAAAAGCTGGAAGTCAACACAATCTAGAAGAGAAAGCAAGAAACACTGCTCTTTGCATTGCCATTTGGCATACAAGCCAAAAAAAGAGAAAGTAAGCCTTCTAGCCTCAGAAATTGTGAGCAAATAAATTCCTCTTGTTAAGCCAATGCATTGTACACTATTTGTTTTAGGAGCTAGGCAATGAAAACATACCCTTAACTCTGAGTATATAGCTGAATTGAAGGGAGAAATAGACGGTTCTACATTAATAATGAGACTTCAATACAACCACTTTCAATAATGGATAGAACATCCAGTCAAATGGCCTATAAGGAAATAGATGACTTGAATGGTATTTTAACCAAACTAAACCTAACAGATATATAAAGAACACTTCACCCCAAAACAACAGAATACATTTTTCCCTAGTACACATAGATCATTCTCTAGGATAGACTTCTCTAGGATAGATCACAAAATAAGTCCCCAAAATTTAAATATATTGAAGTCATGAAATGTATCTTTTCTGGCCACAATAGAATGAAATTAGAAGTCAATTACAGAAAGAAAACTTGAAACCCATAAATATGGGAAAATTAAACAAGATACTTAGACAACTAATGGACAAAAGAAAAAATCATGAGGGAATTTAGGAAATATCTTGAAAGAATTAAAAGAAAAGTACAACATACCTAAACTTATGGGATACAGCAAAACAGTGCTGAAAGGGAAATTTAGAGCTCTAAAGGTTTATGCTAATAAAGGAGAAAGATCTCACATCAGGGAACTGATATCACACCTGGAGGAACTAGAAAAAGAAGAACACAAGTAAAATGAGTGTGTAGATTAGAGTGGAGATGAATGAAATAGAGAATTTTAAAAAATGGAGAGACTCAAGGAAAGCAAAAGTTGGTTCTTTGAAAAAAAAAACAATAAAATTAAGAGACTGATAATGAACAAAAAGAGTATTTAAATAACTAAATTAGAAATGAAAGGAGGGACATTACCAGAAAATGAATGGTTCTGGGAACTGGGCACTAGGGCTGACCATAGGCCAATGTAGAGCTGGCCTCTACCTATGTAGACTAAGGGCAATTTGAATCCTAGTATTTTATAAGGACAGAGCTGGCTCCTGGCTATGGACTTTAAAGGCCAAGTGGAATTGTTGCCTCTGTCCCAAGGAAAAGAAAAAAAAATCAAATCAAATCATATCATAAGGAACAGGGAGAAATAAAAAAGAAACAAACATGTGACTCAAAGACAAATGTCCATTGGGATAGATAGAGCACAGACCATGGCTTAACATCTTTGAATCCATAGATTAGGAGAGCATTGAGAAGGAAGCTGAGATGGTGTGGGCATTCTTGTTGTTCCTTCTCTGTGGAATGCCTCTTTCTCTTTCTTCATTTTCTTACTTGTTACTAAATCTTCAAGATTTAACTCAAATATCATTTTTTCTAGATCCTAACTATGCCCTTGCTTACTGGAAGTCAGAGAATATTTTACAGAATTGAACATAAATGTGTCTATAGTTTTTATTAAAAATTTAAAAATATTAATAATCCAAAAATCCTTTATCTAGAATAATGTATATTATACTTACAAATTATTTTATTTAAAATTAAATGAGGGCAACTCATACAACTCCTACAAGTATGCCCACACTCCCATTTCAAGTGTGTACTTTCACTTTACATTAAATTATCCTGCTACTATATGACTAGTCCTTAAATTCTTTTTAGTGACTGTTTGAAGAACCCTCCTACCCTAGGTTGAGGCTTTTAACTAAGATATCCCAAGGCTTCTCTGAAATCAGATTTTGGTGACCACCGAAGGGAAAGGAAAGGTAAGTATCAGCTTGTCAGCCCTTCTAACTGTCCCTGACCTTTCCTAGCTACTCCTTCAGGCTGTGTCCTTTTGGCCACAGAACATAATCTCAACCCACCTACCTGATCATGGCTCCCCTCCCTGGAACCTGGTGAAGGTCTTGTTCATCAAACCATGAAGATACAAGGGACACATGTATCTTCCATCCACAGAGGTCTGACTGGGAAATTACCTGAGTCAAGAAGGAGTTCACCTTACACTTTTTCTGTCCCACTGCCATGTAAAAAACTCTCTTTGCCACTTTCTCTTTTTATGTCTCATGACCTTACTTTTCTCGTAGCTTAGATATGTCCTCTGGTTCTGAGATAGCAAGCTTTTTCCTCCACATAGCAGTTACCTCTTGCCCAATCCATCATTCAGGGGGATTTTACTGTTTCTGTGGTGATCCATGGTCCAACTACAACAGTTGAGCCTGTCGATCTCTCACTTAACCATCCCTTCTGACTGGTTAACACTAATTAGCTGCTTTTTTCCTGCCATGTGTTAAGAATATGTTCATGTGGTCACAGTGTGTTATCTCATTAGGTGGAAACTCACAAAATAACCAATTAAATATTAAAATCCCATTCTGGGGTGTCTTGCTACATTCTCTATTTGAGTGGCAAGAATCTCTAGAGTACATAGGCAGTGTCTAATAAAAGAAAACAGATCAATATGCTAAGCCTTCAATATCAATGCTTGTACTTAGGAACCTTATTCTTGTAAAATTGAAACTTTGTCTAATAATATCTATTGCCTAAGACTTACCTCCTGAAAACCATCTTGTAACTCAAATGTGGTCTCTCTCTAAGCCAAACTCAGCAAATAAACTCACTACCATCCCCCCAGCATTGGACAAAATTCCCAGGGATGAGCCTCCCTGGCACCAAGGGATTATTACCAAGGACCAACCAGCAATACATCAGGAAAAAGACCTTGACCAAAAGGGGAAAACATTAAATACAAAAGAGTTTTTATGGCTAAGAGATTTCAAAGTGAGCCAGGAGGTCATTCCAGAGGTTTTCCTTATGCATGTCTCAGGCAGATCTCTCTAACTGCCACACTAAACAAAGCCTCAAACAGGGGTGCTCCCAAGGGCTCTAGGGACATCTAGACACTATAGACAAGGCACATAACCCCATGAAATCAGCATTCCACTTGTGGAATTTACCTTGGAATATATGATAACCTATTTCCCCAGTTTTATAGAGTTAGATTCATTTATAATTTCCCTATAAAGATTCTTCTATCTCTTTTATTTTAACCTATAATTAGCACTATACCCATTAAATATATGTCCCAGATACTTAAATCTTTGTTCTATTCATATGCTGGTTCAGCCCTGAATATCAGCAGAGCTGCAGCCAACACCTTCTCTCCAGTTCATCAGACTCATCCGGACAACTAACAAAATGATGATAATGAACAACACTCATCCCCAAAAGCAAAGAGTATCTACAACTGCAAGTAAAACAGTTCTTTCCATCTGCCCCATTAGGTCTAAGCCCCCTATCAATCTAAGAAAGACAGGCATCATCATCCCCAAATCCTCAAGATTGAGGAATGAACAAACTTAAGTGAGGAATGCAACCATGGACTAAAGTAGACTTATTATAGTAACAGAAAAACTTGTAAAATTAACTCAAAGATAGTGTTTTCCAGAGATTCTGAGGGAAGGAGGAGACAAAAATATGTGGAACTTAGTGCATTTTTAGGGCATTGGAAGTGTTCTGCATGATTTTGCAATGACAGATAAAGGCCATTATGCATGTTGTCAAACCCTATAAAATTGTACAGGGCAAATTGTAAACTATAAAGGAATCTATTGACCAAGGTAGGCAGCTGTATTAGTCAGGGTTTTCTAGGGAAACAGAATCAATGAGATATCTGTCAAAAGTATGAAGGTCCTTGATGAATTTCCAGGAGATGCTGGCTGTCCAAAGATGAGCTGGGAATTTCTCTCTGAAATCACATCCCTTTATAAGGCATGCAACTGATTGGATAAAGCATCACTCATTGCTGACAGCAATTTTCCTGGCTGATGTAGATGTAATCAGTTATCTATGGAGTAAACTCACTCATAACTAAAGTCCATAAATGTCCTTGTATTACAATTAGCCCAGTGCTTGCTTGAACAAACAACTGGGCACAATTACCTGGCTGAGTTGACACATTAGCCTAACTAACCATGACAGCAGCAATGTTTCAATTTTTGTTCATCAATTGTAACAAATCCACCACACTAATGAAAGATGTTAACAATAAGAGAAAATGTGAGTGGGTGTGGGTTGGATATATGGGAATCCCCTATATTTTCTTTTTTTAAAATTATTCTTTATTTTTAAAGAAGTTTTAGATTACAGAAAAGTTAAATCTAAAATAAATGCCAAATTTCTAAATATTTTCCTCTATATTTTTATATAATTTCTCTGTAAACTAAATTTAAAAAAAAATAAAGTTCAAAAAAGAAAAAATTAAATGGTGGGAGTGTGACTAGGCATTGCACAGGGCAGGTTTAGGGCAGTGAAACTATTCTGTGTGATACTGTAATGGTGGATAAGTGACTCTCTGCATTAGTGAAAAACGAGAACAGAACAGTACAACACAAAGCATAAACCATAATGTAATCTATAGACTTTAGTTAACATTAATGCATCAATAGTTGTTCATGAATTGTGACAAATGTACCATACTAATGCAAATTGTTATTAATAGGAGAAACAGTGGAGGTGGGGGTATATAAGAACTCTATTTCTTGCACAATTTTTCTTCAAACTTAAAACAACTTTAAAAAGAGTCTATTAAATAAATATATAAATGATAGCACAAACCAGGGGATTTATTTTACACAGAGTTCAAGTCCACCATTATATCTCTCTAGTTACTTGATTAAGACAAATTGCTTAGTATCTCTGTCCCTTACTTTACTTTATATTAAATAAAATAATCATGAATGAAAGAGTTATAAAGCACATTTAATTGTTAATATACCAAATTTCTATTGTAGTAACTGACAGATAATATACACACCAAAGATGTTAGGTATATTTCTACATTGCTTTTTTATTTTACTAAAATTAAGGAGGAATACTAGAGGGAATGATCTCTTCTTTACAAATTCTGTCTTAAAAAATGATGTGTAATCAGGCATTTGGAGCAAAATGCTTTCTATGATTGGTATTCATTAATTAGTTCGTAAACTGATTTAATTACACATATATTTCCAATTTCATAATTTTTAAATCAAAGTGGTTTTTTTTTTTAAGTATAATATTAGATTTATGGAAATCCACTCTTGGTTTCCCCTATTATCATCTTATATTAACATGGTACATTTGGCAAAACTAATTAACCAATGCTGATTCATTGATGTTAACTAAATTCCATACTTAATTCAGATTTTCTTAGGTTTGACCTAGCTACCTTTTTCTGTTCCAGAATCTCATCCATGATACAACATTACACTTAGCCATCAGGTTTCCTTAAGCACCTCTAAAGACAGTTTCTCCGTTTCTTCATGACTTTGTCAGTACTGAGGACGGGTCAGAACTTTGGGATATTTTCCAACTGCTGGAGATTTTGTTCTGATATTTTTGACATTATTATATTGGTGTTATGGCTTTTGGGGAGGAAGATCACAAAGGGAAAGCTTCATATCATCATATCATATCAAGGGTATATACTATCAATAAGACTCAGCATCATTGACATTAAACTTGATCACTTTACTAAGGTAGTGTTTGACCAGTTTCTCCATGATAAAGTTACTGTTCCTCCCTTCCCCTTTCCATACTATCCTCTTTGGAAGGAAGTCACTATTTGTATCCTACACTGAAAGATGGAGAGTTATGATCCTCCCTGGGATTGTAGAGTCTACACAAATCACTTGGAATTGTTATATATGGGGAATTTGTCTGTTCTTCCCATTTATTTTTTATTCAATCACTCATTTATATCAGTTTGGACATGTGGGTAATTATTTTATTATTTGAATTATATCCCAATAATGTGTTACGTATTTTGTTGCTCACCTTTTCTAGCTTTGCCCATTAAGAGCTCTTTCATTGGCTCCTGTGTCCCTTTGATATATCCTCATCATGAGTGTTGTTACTGTTTTGTTTAGTTTGTTACTTTATGGCACTAAAATATTCTCCAGTTAATCTTGTGCATTCCTTGCCATAGTCCTAGAATTAAGCAAATCCACTTGAAGTCTTGTTTCATTTTGTTGGATGAAGGTATTAGAAACCAAGATCTGGGTATGGATGACTATGTGTTTTATTCTGGTCAAGAAATGTTATTTAAGTCCCAATTTACACACTCAATTGCAGAAATATGCCTCCTATTTTCCATAATCTAAAAAGACAAATTGAAGTTTAAGCTCTTTCTCACATCTGGCTCATGTGTCTTAAATGGTTAGGAAGGGACACTTTACAGAATGACCTATCCCAGACTCAGATATTTTGCATCATTCATGTTAAATACACCTCCAGGGAGGCCAACAAGATACAATCCCCAGTTAAAATCTTGTGTGATGCTGGAGTTCAGAAAGTGTGGAATGAAACTGAGAGCATCTTAGTTTGTGTTCTAGTAGGCAGGTGAGAAACCTATGCCTCTTTGTGAGATCAAAGGGATCATTTTTCCAGAATAATCAGACAGCAATTTAGAAGCACTTTATCTTTATGTCTGAGTAAGTTGTTTCCAAATTACCTTGGGAAAAAAAGAGGGTACGTGTATATACTAACATCTTCATAAAAACTTGTAGGATTTTTATTGGGGAATAACTTATTTGAATTTATTAATTCTTGGAGAAAGTCAATCTGTTCATTTCCATGGTAAGTATCTAATACATGCAAGGCACTATGAAAAGGTAAAAGGGAAATTTCTAGGAGTTATTTACAATATAAAGGGAAAAGTTGGAAATAAAAGATGTGCACATCAGTTCTTGATAGGAATGGCCCCATAAAAGGTAAGGGGTATTGGTAGTTAGTAGTGAGAGAATGAAGCAAAGAGAAATATTATCTTTTGGGTGTTCCAGGAAATACTTCATGGATGTGACGATTTTGTCATGTATATAGTAAGTTCCAGATTTGCCATCTCCTCAATGAAAAGTAAGAATGTTGAAAGAGCCAGAAAAATAATGAATAACGGGATGAGTTTATCTGTGGACAACACGGTATGATTAAAAATCACAAAATCTTATGTTTATTGCCTGCCTGTCTGTGTATGTGTGGGTGTGTGTGTGCATGCACGTAGGCTTTATTGAGGAAGATGCTTTCAAATATTGAGAGAGTCATTGATTGAATGTTCAGAATATTGCTAGAAGAGTCTTTGATGACTGGATTGCAAGGTTCAAGAAATGAAAAAGCTTAAAAATTATGTATAGGTTTATGCTATTTTTGTATCACTAGCTTTTATGCTCTTCTTTATTACTCTTCTAAATATAATTCATTTATATAAAAGTGTGTACATAATATATATAATTCTGTTATTAATGAAAATATAACCATACTAAGCATACAGTTCTTTTCTTTGATTTTTTTTGCACTTTTCGATATATTTTAGAGGCCATTGCCTATGAATCTTCTTTGTTTTTAATCACTGTTTGAATAAAAGTATAATCTCTGAATCATTCAGCCATTTTCTGATAGATATTTAAGTTGTTTCCCATCTTTTGGTACCATGGGAAAAATTTTGTTCATGAGAGTAAGTGTATCTGTAATAAATGGAATCACTGTGCTGATGGTTATGTGCAGTTGTAAAATTATAGATGTTGAAAACCATCCCATAAAAGACTGTATTCACTTAAACTCCTATCAAAAATATATGAGACTGATGGTTTCTCAGAAATTTAGCCACCACTACATGTAAAAAAACGTCAATCAAAAGATCACTTTACTAATGTAATAGATTAAAAATTATATCTAATATAATGTGATTATGAATGAAACTTAATATATTTTCATATGTATATAATTCTTTTGTAAAGAAAATGGTCTCTTGTAAAGTTGGTTCTTTTATCAATTATTCACTTATGTTATCTTTTTTAAGGATAATTTGTGAATCTATTTATATTTAAAAAAATATATACTGTTGTCTATCATATGTGTTGTTAATATATTTTACCAATTTGACACTTCTATTAATTTTGCCTGTGTTATTATTTAGAGGAATAAATGTGGTGATGTACCTAAAGCAATTTGCCCAGTGTCTGGCATACAGCTAGATATAAATAAATATTTGTTTGATTTTTTTTTGTCTTCTCTTCAATGAAGAGAGTGTATGGGTCACTCAAGAATACAGATGTCAAAATTTCTATTGAATAGATTCAACTATAACTTTGAGCATCCTGAGCTCATTTTCTAAATCTCTGGTGTTTAAGCTATAACTGAAATTTGAAAGAATCTTTTTATTTCAGGCAAATGTCTTCCTCTCCTTTTACTTTTCCATAGATAGTCTCATTTCTCTTTGTATCTTAGGCAAATTTGGTGAGAAAACCAGAATAATAATAAATAAGGGGAAGATTTAAATGTGGACACCATGACATGATTAAATATCACAAAATTCAATGTGAGGTTGAATTTAGACCTGGAAAAACTAAAAAGATTTTAAAGATAAAGTAAAATGAAAAATATTTAAACTTAGTGAAAACAATAGCTGACAAACTTGTTAGCTTATTGTTCATTGTATTATATTTCTCCAATTATCACCCATCTTGGAAAACTAAAATCTTATATTTATTATCTGCCTTTCTATCTGTATGTGCATGCATGTAGGATTTATTAAGGAAAATGCCCTCATATGTTTAGACAATTATTGACTGGATGTTCAGAATGTTACTAAAAGTCTTTTATGACTGGATTAACAGGTTTAAGAAATGTGAAAGCTCATTGAAGTCAATTACATATAGGATTTTCTATGTTTTTAACACACCACCCATAGTATTGATAGGTCCTTACTAAAACTAAAGAAAGATATTCTGATCAGTAAATTATCTACTTGTGCCAAATCCACAAAATTAATGTTCATTTGTATCTGAAGAACCATTTTTTTCCATTATTTCCACATTGTACCCTCCTATGCAATCAGATCAATAGTTTGAGTAAGTATTATAAATTGCATTTTATTCAGAAAAAAATCAACAAAATGAAAGGTAAGTGATTACCAATTGGTAAGGGGTAGTTCCATGATCAAGCATATACTAAACCTCCAAATGTACTTATTTATAAAATTATTTCTTTTTTCTTTACAGATGAATTATTTCTAATCTTTTCTTTCCCTAAATTGACTGAAACAATGCAACAAAATAACAGTGTAACTGAATTCATATTTTTAGGATTGACACAGAATACTATGAAGCAGAAAATGGTGTTTTTATTCTCCTTGATTTTCTATACAGGAACAGTGGTGGGGAATTTGCTCATATTGTGTCCATTAAGGTCAGTCGGGCAGTTGGGAGTCCCATGTACTTCTTCCTATTTTGTCATTTGCTGATGTGTGCTTTTCCACTATCACAGCCCCTCGACTAATTGTGGATGCTCTCTCTGCAAATAAAAACATATCCTACAATGTGTGCATGACACAAGTCTTTGCACTAAATTTATTTGGCTGCATGGAGATCTTTGTCCTCATCCTCATGGCTGTTGATCTATATGTGGCCGTCTGTAAGACCTCACATTACCCCAATCATCAAGAGCCGGCAAGTCTGCACCAACTTGATTATTCTTGCCTGGATATGTCTTTCATTTGTCTTTCGTACATTCTACAGCTCAGATTGTCCTGGCCTTGAGATTGCCTTTCTGGTGGACCCAATTTGATTGATCATTATTGCTGTGATTTACAGCCCTTGTTGAAATTTGCTAGCATGGACACTTATGTGATCAGCCTACTGTTGGTGTCCAATTGTGGGGCCATTAGCTCAAGCGTTTCATGATTCTGATGATCTCATACATTATTATCTTGCATTCTCTGAGAAACCACAGTATAGAAGGGAGGAAAAAAGCCCTCTCAACTTGCACATCCCACATCACTGCAGTCATCTTATTTTTTGGTCCATGTATGTTCATGTATACACATCCTGCAACCACTTTCTCCATGGAAAAGATGGTCGCAGTATTTTATACCATTGGAACACCTTTTCTTAACCCACTCATCTACACACTAGGGAATGCTGAAGTGAAAAATGCCATGAAAAAGTTGTGGAGTATCAAAATTATCTCAGACGTCAAAGGATAACTAGAGGGTCCAATTAATTATTTCTCATGGTTGACTAAATGGGTATCTATGCAAATATGATAGCATCTGATTATTGAGGGAAGAACATGCCATCATATATACTGTGGTGAGTTGCTATTTTACTTGCCAATAATAACCATGTTCTGTGAAAAATGATTTAAAAATAAACTCAGAAAATGCTTCTAGTTTTTTGTCTTCTCACATTTTTTTTCTTCCTGGGAGATTAGGAAGTAGTGTCTAAATGGGAGCCTCACATAAGAAAGACCGCATATATTTAGTAGGAAATAGAAATATTATGAATCCATCATAAACTGATATAATCTAATTTTCCATAGTACCAAAACAAACATATATACACAAATGCATACACACACCAACACACACTGGCTATACAGCTTTTCATAGTAATTTGTATTTCAGATGAATAAATGAAGGTAAGAAGTAGAGAAGAAAAATAAATAATGTAAAATGTAAATGAAAATATTAGGATAACAGAATAAGAAGAATATAAATAGGAATAAATCTATATAGGGGAAGAAAATCTAAAAGACTTGTGTTTCAAGAGTATTATATCCAAATTAAACTTGGGGAAATGAAGTTTTTCTTAATTTTGGGACACTATATCCAACCAATGAACAATTTTGAAGTAACCACCTACTCCAAAATGATTTACCTAACAGTGAAACTATAAATAGTAATTATACTTCCATTTGCAAAAAAAAATTGGGTTCCTAATTTGTGTACAATGTTTTTTTCTTATCATACTGTCAATGAAGATGCAACATCCCATCTGTATTATTCCTTGCAGAAATGTGTAACATGAATCTAATCATAAGGAAACACAGTACAGATCCAAATTCAAGGTTATTTTACAAAGTAACTGGCCTATGTACTTCAGAATTACTGAATATATTTCAGAATTATCAAAGCCAAAGACTGTCAAAGGAATTATTCCAGTTTAAAGGAGTCTAAAAAGAAATAATAACTGACTGCAATGTTTGATCAGAATTCAGTAAAATAAAATGACTAAAAGGGCCATCATTGAGACTGTTCATGAAATTTGAATTTCTACTGGGTTAGACAATATATCAATAATAAATTGGGATTGGATGTGGCTCTATAAGTTGAGCATTTGATTCCCACATTGGAGTCTTGGGTTCAGTCCCTGTTGCTACCTAAAAAACAACAACAACAAGCAAACAAATGAAAAAACAACTCAGGGATTTGTTGTGCCTCAGTGATTGAGTGCCAGCATTCCACATATGAGGTCCTACATTCATTCCTTGGCCCCTGTACCTTAAAAAAAAATTCCTGGGGTTTTTTAAATCTTATTTTACTGTGGTGATCCTACATAATGTTTTATTTTAGTATACACACAGGAGCATTGGAGGCTAAAAGGGCACACCACCAATTTGCCCACAAATGGTTCAGAAAAAATGTACAACTGTGTTTTTAAATGGAAAGGAAGGAAGGAAGGAAGGAAGGAAGGAAGGAAGGAAGGAAGGAAGGAAGGAAGGAAAGAAAGAAGGAAAGAAGGAAGGGAGGGAGGGAGGAGGAAGGGAGTAAAAGAAGTATATAAAATTAGTGAATCTTAGTAAAGGATGATTATGCGTGTTAATTGTACTATCCTTGCAAAGTATATGTAAGAATGAAATTATGTCAAAACAAAAAGAAAAACTGAGGGTAACTATCAGCTATAAAAACTAATATTAAAAGTAATCTTCACAGAACAAAGCCAGTCTCTCACTAACATATTTGAAAACATTTTACTTGAAGTTTTAGACAAATTCATTATATAGTATAAAGTAAATCTTTCTACTATTAACTGTTAATACCCCCAAATCTCCTAAAGTTTACTACAATGTGCTCTACAAATATTATTAAAGAATACACAGAACATATATATGTGCCAAAATATTTTTGAAACCCAAGAAAAATTATTCCAAAGTTGCAAGCATTCATTTAAATGCTGTTCAGATGAAGTGGAATTTTCATGAAAAGACTTTACTTACATTTCACAGGACAGTTTTTAATTCTTTTAAATGTACATATCTAAAATTCATTTTTCTTTTTTCTTTTCCTTCCCTTGTCTCTTCCTTTCTTTTCTTGTTTTTCCTTTTTCTATGCATTACAAATTCATGGAAATTTTCATATCAATAAATATAGAAGTTGTTGGTTTTGTAAATAGTCTTAAAGAATATAAAGAAAATGGTTTAGATTTTACTATAAATATTTGTTAAATTTATTTTAGACTCTGAAAGAGGTAAATGTATAACCTATACATTCAAACTCCTTGACAGGATTTTCTTTGCTAGAAATAACTGGGAAAAATATTCTAAAACTACATTTAAAAACAGATAAAAGTTTAAAAAAATTAATATGAAGCAGGTAATATTCTACCATCTTCTCTTTCCTATCCATTATTCTAGATGTTAAAAAATATGGCATTGAATAAAATAGACAATGTTCATTTTTTTCTGGATTTAGTGTCTAGAATGGCGAAGATAGATAATAAACAATGATGCAATTATTTAATATACCAGGGTTAAAAAGTTCCATAAACTAAAAATAAAGCAAGGTACCAAAAGAGAATGATTGTGGCAAAACTAGGAAGATGGGATGTGTACTATCTAGGATAGGATGGTCATGTCAAGCTCATTCAATTAGCTGATATTTGAGGTAAACCTAAATCAGTAATTCTCAAGAATTTTTCCTCTTAAGGGACATTTTTCAATGGCTGCAGACATTTTTGGTTGTCACAACTGGGTTGAGTGTCAACAATTAAACAAGGACTTCATGTCTGCATTCAGAATGCACTGAACTCTACCAACAGCCTAAGAGAGACTAGCAATGAATTCTTTCCCAAAGCCTCCAGATAAAAGCCCAGACAATCTGATGCCTTGAGTTTTGCCTTTTGAGGAAATAAGCAGAGGACCAGCTGAACTCACCAAGACATCTCAGTCCTTAAGTGACCTACAATATACTCACTACTCAAATTTGTATTTATACTACATGGGTTATATGTTAGTCAGTGAAAGGGGTGCTGATACAAAGTACCAAAAACCTGATGGCTTTTATAACCTGTCTTTCCTCCCTTCTTATACTGCTTCCTTGTCTCTTTTGTCTTCCCTTAATTAATTGCACATCTACAGTTGCAAAGAATGTTGGGAAGAAAAGGAGAAGAAAAAATGGCAAAATGGGCAGGAGATAGAGGGAAGATTCTCAATCTCAGTTATATATCCTTTGGAATGAAGGGAAGATGAAAGGATTTTCAGCTGAAGTTAACTAAAAAAATTTGTCATTAAGAGACCTACCATAAAAGAATGGCCAAAGGAAATTCTCTAAACAGAAAGAACATGATAAAAGAAAGAACTTTGGAATATCAGAAAGGAAGAATGAATGCAATAAACAAAAATATGACAAAATAAATTTGCTCTCTTCTTGTTTTCTAAACTATGTTTGACAGTTGAAACACAAATTATACCACAACCTGATGTGGTTCTAAATATATATATAAGAAATATTTAAGAAAATTTTTATAAATCGGTATGAGGGGTAAGGTGATTTAAAAGAAGTTAAGGTATACATACTTTGCCAGTAAATGCAAAATGACCACACCAGTAGAAGATTTATGTGTATAATAAATCATTTATAGTATATATAATGTAATATTTGCAGCAAATCCTAAAAAACCCTATACAGTCTAGTAGGTATGAAAGGATATGTTGTAGTTTTGATTTGCATCTCCCTAATCGCTAGTGATGTTGAACATTTTTTTGTGTATTTCTTTGCCATTTGTATTTCTTTTTTGGGCAGTTGTCTTTTCAAGTCTTTTGCCCATTTTTTAATCAGATAGTTTGTCCTTTTATTGTTGAGTTGAATGATCTCTTTATAAATCATGGATATTAAACCCTAATAAGATATGTGATTGCCAAGTATTTTCTTCCATTGAGTCAGCTGCCTTTTCACCCTTTTGACAAGTCCTGTGAGGTGCAAAAGTGTTGAATTTTGAAGAGGTCCATTTATCTTTTTTTTTTCTTCTTTTTTTGCTCATGTTTGGGTGTAGTGTTTAAGAAACTACTGCCTACCACAAGATCTTGATGCTGTTTTCCTACATTTTCTTCTAGGATTTTTATGGTTCTTGTTTTTATATTTAGGTACTTGATCCATTTTGAGTTAATTTTTGTATAAGGTGTGAGATAGGGGTTTTCTTTCTTTTGGATATGGCTATCCATTTCTCCCAGCACCATTTGTTGAAGAGACTGTTGTGGCCCAGCTGGGTAGGCTTAACAGCCTTGTCAAAAATCACTAGACTGCAGATGTGAGGGTCAAAATCTGAGTTCTCCATTTGGTTCCATTGGTCAATTTGTCCTTATGCCAGTGCCATGCTGTTTTTACTACTGTAGCTATGTAATAAGCTTCAAAGTCATGAAGTGAGAGTCCTCCAACTTCACTCTTCTTTTTAAGACATATTTTGTCTATTTGGGGTTCCTAACCCTTCCAAATAAATTTGATTATTGGCTTTTTGATTTATGTAAAAAAGGATGTTGGGGTTTTTATTAGGATTGTGTTGAATCTGTAAATCAGTTTGGGTTGAATTGACATTTTACTGATATTAAGTCTTCCAATCCATGAACAAGGAATATTCTTCCATTTATTTATGTCTTCTTTGGTTTCTTATAGCAATGTTTTGTAATTTTCTGAATACAGATCCTTTACATCCTTGGTTAAGTATATCATTTCATACCTATTAGACTCCTGCTATTAAAAAGTTGGAAAATTGTAAATTTTGGAGGGGATGTGGAGAGATAGGAATGTTTATTCACTGTTAGTAGGCATGTAGAATTGTACATCCTCTGTGAAGGACAGTTTGGCAGTTCTTAATGAAGTTGAATATAGACTTGTCATGGGACCTGACTACCATTGCTAGTAATATACCCAGAAGAACTGATAGTAGTAACACAAATAGACTTCTGCACACCAATGTTCACAGCAGCATTATTCATGATAGCCAAAAGTTGGAAACAGCCCAGGTGTCCATCAACTATTGAATGGATAAACAAATTGTGGAGTATATACACAATGGAATATTATGCTACACTAAGAAGAAATGAAGTAGTGAAACATATGACAACATGGATGAACATGGAGGACATTATGTTGAGTGAAGCAAGCTATACACAAAAGAACTAAATATATATGGACTAAATATATTATGTGAAACAGAAATATATTATGTGAAATATGAATATGGATAAAATTGCATATATAAGATCATTTTTCTTTGAAGTTGAACAAATGTAGGTTAATACTACAAAATGTTAATATGAGACCAAAAAATTCATTATACTAGACCAGACACAGAGTCCTGTATATTGAATGATTCCATCATTATAAAAATTAAATATAAACCAATTTATAAAGATAAAATTAGATTAGTGGTTATATAGGTCTTGGGAAGCAATGCTATGGAATCTTTCTTTTTGGGGTAATGAAATTGTTCTAAAATTTTTGATATGATAAATGTAAACATAGTGATTCTACTAAAAGCCATTGATGATACAGTTTGGATAGATCATATGGTATGTAAATATATCCTAATAAAACTGCTTTAATAAACACTAAATAATTGCACAAGAATAGTCAGAAATAGCAGTGGAAACAGAGAGATTGAGAGGTAAAGAATTTTCTTGTTTGTTTGCATGTCTGTTTTTTGTTTATTATTATTGAAATAATGAAAATGTTCTAATAATGATTGAAGTGATGAATGCACAACTATGTGATTATATCAAAAACCATTGATTGTACATTTTGGATGAATTGCATGTTTTATTATTACATATCAGTAAAAATGATTTGTTAAAAAACCATACAAAGAGATACAATAAAAACCACAAAAGATAAATCAAAATATAATTCCAAAAATTTTTCAAGTAACCCATAGGAAGGCAGATAATAAAAACAGTAATGTAACAACAGAAAGAATGAAGAAAAAAAGAAAAGAAAATAGAAGACTTAAACCCTAACCTATTGATAATCATATTAAATACAAATGGTCTAAACAAACAAATAAAAAGGCAGAGATTGGCAGAGTGGATTAACAAACATGACCCAACTACATACTCTCTACAACAAAATCATTTCAAATGTAATTATTTAGGCTGGTTGAAAATAAAAGGATGGAAAAGATTCAACATGAAATATTAATTAAAGGGAAAACAAGGGTGGCTCTGTTAATTTCACATAAAGTAGACTTTTGCACAAAGATAATTGCCAGAAATAAAAGATAGATTATATAATCATAAAAGATTCTCTCTACCAAAAAGACATAGGAATTCTAAATGGGCATTCACCAGACAACCGAATTGTAAATATATAAAGCAAAAATTAAGGTAGTTTATATCTTTGGTCATAGTTACAACTATCTAGAAATGAATTTTAATTTCTAAAAACATTAAATCTGCAACTGCTATGCATACCAGGGTTATACTCATAGGTATTTATGCAAAAGGAATGTAAGCATGTGTCCGTATAAAAGCTCATATGAAAATGTTCATGGCAGCTTTATTTATAATAAGGCAAAACTTGAAACAATATAAAAGTTCTTCAAGAGAGGAACATATAAACAAACTGTTGTACATCTGTAAAATGGAATACTACTCAGCTTTAAAAAGAATGAGCTATTGATAAATACTGCAAAATGGATGAATCTCAAAATAAATATGTTGAGTGAAATAAACCAGACAGATATGAATTGGAACTATATCATTACATTTACATAAAATTCTATAAAATGAAAATTAATCTATAGTGATAGAAAAGTTCTCACCTAAGGGAAATGTTTGGAGGCAATAAAAATGTTCATTATCCCGATTGTGGTGATAGTTTCATGTGTGTATACGTAAGTAAAAATATATCAAAGTATGCATCTTAAACAACAAAAGTTAAAATTAATACACACTATATAAACATATGTACATCTAAGTATATTTATGTATAGGCACATATATATACACAATATAAGAATCTTACAAGGTATAATTCTATTTATCCCTTTCCTATGCTTTGTGCTATTGTTGACATGAATAATACATATATTCTTGAATGGTATTAACAGAACCAATCAAATAACCTAAACTATGTAAAATTGGAGTCCCAGTACAGGCGGAGAGAGAGAAGAGGACAGAAAAATTATCAGAAGAAATATTGGGAAAATTCTCATATTTGAATGTTAATATCAGTGCAACCAAAACAGGAAAATACAAATTAACTCTTAACTACATTTATTATTTTCAAAAAGCTTAAAGCCAACTATGAATACATAATCATATAAACATTCAGAGGCAAAAAATGATTTATATTATATTATATCATATTACATATAAAACAACAAGAATAAAAATGATAGCTGGCTTCCTATCAGGAATGGGGGAGCTTATAATGTAATGGAAAGAAAACCTTAAAGTGAAAAAGAAAGAAAAAACGTTGATACAATATCTTGTATTGAGTGAATATATGTTTCAAAACTTTAGGCAAAGTAATGACATTTTAAGATATACAAAAGAAGAGATAAATGATTAAGAAATTATGCCATGCCAAGGAAAAAAATGCTAGGTGGAAATGCAGAATGCCAGGAAGAGATTTATAGTACTAGAATGTATATTTAGGCATAATATACTTTTATTTCCCTTCTTAATTTATTTAACATATAATTCACTGTTTAATGCATAGTAATAACAAATAAATTCCATGTTTTATAGCATATGAAGTATAAAATATATGAAAAAGTTTCACAAAGAGGAAACTGGAATTATCCTTTTGAGGTTATTATATCCCAAATAGGCTTATTTTAACTCAAGGCAATTTTCAATAATTTTATTATATCTTAAACACATTTAATTAAGTATACAATGTATTTGATTATAATTATAGCATTAATGATTAATTGCAATAATATTTTATTACAATACATAAGTTTACCACTAAAAGAATAATAAAAATTGGTATCTTAAACACCATTGGAGAAGAACTGAAAAATAAACAGCACAAATTAAATACTCAGTACAAATGAAGACAGGAAAGGAAGAAAAAGTGATTTAGAAAAAATATAGTGGATTAATAAATAGCAAAATGAAATAAGGTAAGCTTAAATTGAAAAATATTAGCAATTACATTTGTAATTGTGCAAATTGTGCAAATTGACAATATTTGGTATTTAAAAGACAAAATTTGCCAATCTTGATATAATGGAATATGCTATGACAATGAAAAGAATGGGCTCGTGATACATGGAGAAACAAAAATGGATCTAAAAAGCTAAAAAGACAGCCATAAATGAGCAAATACTGTGATCCAGTTTATATGAAACTCTAAAATAGGCAAAACTAAAATAGAGTGACAACATTCAGAGCAGTGGTTACATCTGGGGGCATTTGACTAGAAAAGGGAATAATGAAATTTTCTGGGTTGATAATAATATGCTACCCCTTGTTAAACCCTACCCTTTAAAGTTCTGCACTTCATTATATGCAAATTTTATCTCAATAAATGTTTTATTAAAAAAACTTATTAATCCTCAAAGTTACAAGAAAAGATACTGGTCAAATCTAATGATTATTTCTACAAGAAAAAAAAGGCAGCACACCAACTTTCATGAAGAATTTCATTTCCATGAGTGGAATATCTATAAATATTTTTTAAAAATTAGTACTAACAGTGACTTTGAATATATAAATTAGACTCACAAAATTGATGTTTGTGCTTCCCCAAATCAAATGACACCATCCCCCCTTACCTCCAGACCAATAAACATGGTCAAATCTCAGCTTCTCAAAAGTAAAGCTCTTAAATTGAGAGGAAATAGCTTACAGTTCAATTTTTGCAGGACCCCACTAATATGAACTGTGTAATTGGGGAGAACACTTTTTAGGGATGGATTTTAGAGTGTTAGACTTAGGTAATGAGTAGAATTTAATTCTGAAGAAGGGAGAATGTATTGAATAGGGACTTAGCATTCAAGTAAGGATATATAAAACCATTCCTCTGAAGTGTGAACAGAATAGTGGGTTATAACAAATGACATAAAGTTGTGTGATCTTGCTAGGAAAAAGAAATTTTGAGAAAGGGATCATTTACCAAAAGAACTATATACCAGGAGAAAGGGACTATTCAGACATTTTTAGAGTTGTTGAATATAACCTCTGACTTGTTACTGATACAAGGACTAAAACACTATCACAATCCTCCAATTAGGTGGGAGGCTTGTGAGAACCACATTATGAATTGAGTTTTGGCTTGAGACTGCTTCAGAATAGGCCCTATGTGCCTGTGAATCTATCTTCTAATTACTTCTCTATTATTCAAATGCTTATTTGGAACAGATTACTTAGTATCAGTATATATGGAAGAACACTCTTACTTATTCTTCTAAAATAATAACCCTTACATCATAGATAAGATAGAAAATCAGAAAAGAAGTCACATTTTATGAGGAATTTCAGAGATAATAGCAATCATAGAATTGAAAATTCTAATCTCTATTATATCACCATTGAATTAATTGGTCTGGCCCATGCAACAAATAGGTGAATTATATCACATGATTATGGACTACTGCAATATCACAGAGATGTTAGCCCTATAGAAACTGCAGTGCCAGGAATACTAACTTGATTAGACTATCAGAACTTCTAGTACCTGGTATATAGCTCTGATCTTGTGAATGAATTATTCTCCAACCAATGAAAGGGCTAAAAAAAAGAAATTCACCTTAACATGACAAAGGTCAATAGTATTTTTCCCCAAGACTAGGTTTTTTCCTGTCATTAATTTTCATAATAGAATACCAGGGTATTTAATCCAATGAATATTATGCAAAATATTACAATTGTTCACTATATTTATACCATAATGCAACATGGACTGTTGAGTAAGACCCACTGAAAGAGAACTGAAGTACTTGCGTCAACTGTCACATTTATGAATGAAGCCATCTGGGAAAATCTACCCCATTTGAACTGTCAATGTGTTTCCAGATGAGACTTGCATAAGGGCTACCCAGCTGAATCCAGCCCAAATTACAGAATCATAAGAAAATTGTTTTTTATTTTTAAAGCTAAATTTTGGTGTTGTCATTTTAAATGATTTCTTTTTGGATTAAATTTTGCTGCTTTAAGCCCCTAATTTTTGGTTTCTTTGTTTGCTAGTACACAGTAATCGGTAGTTTATACATGAGAAAATTACACTGTAGCAGTTTGGCAGTTTGATACAGTTATGAATTCTGAAAATAGATACTGGATTATACTTGTAAACTGGTCTGTTCATCTGAGCATGATTAAGTTATGATTGGGGCTTTGATTGGGCCACGTCAGCAGGGTGTTAAGCCCCATCCGTTGGTGAGTGGGGAATCAAAGATAAAAGACATGGCAAAGGACAGAGATGGAGTTTTTGAGTTGGAGTTCTGATGCCGAGTCTTGACCTGGAGCCCCGGGGAAGTAAGTGTACAGAGGAGCTTGGTCGTGAGGAAGGAGAGAAGGTCCTGGAAAAAGAGATGAGCTGTTCGCCTGATAGTACACAGCTGGCCTTGTGGAGACAGGCAAAGCCTAAAGAGCATCACAGTCTACAGCTGACCTTGAGAGGTCAGCCTGGAGAGAAACGGAGCCCTGGGAAGAGAGGAACACAAGAAGCCTGAACACTGGCAAAGTTCAGCAGCTGTCTTGCTCAAACATCTGGCCATGGACTTTGGTGAGGGAAGTAACTTATGCTTTACGGCCTGATAACTGTAAGCTTCTACCCCAAATAAATACCCCTTATAAAAGCCAACTGATTTCTGGTATTTTGCATCAGCACCCATTTGGCTAACTAATACATACACCAATGCTAGAAATTTGATGATAAAGATCATAAAGACTTCTCTGCCACATGAGTCTGCCACATGAGTAGAGTTCTTAGAAGTCCTGTGGTCTAGAGCATGGAGACATTCCATTAAAAAATTTTAAAAAAGAGTAGTTATTGCCTGACACCTCCTACCACAGGAAAATAGATACAGTACTTGATGGGTCTTTGTATTTTCGAAGTAACAGATACTGTAGCTAGGAGTGCTATTCTCAAGCAGTGACTGAGAAGACTCCTAGTTGTCAGTGGAATCCACTGATAATGGTAAAGCAAGAAAGGGCTCAGACCCCTTTTGGGTGAAGATGAAGGTTCCCTGAGCAGTTAAACAACTGAGAGCTGACACCTGAGTGTGGGGAAGACCTAACCTGGGTGGTTGAATGAGTAAGTTGATGACTATCAATTATGGCCCTAAAACCAGCTGCAGTAGTAAGGATTGTAGCTTGATTTTCTAACTGTTTTAAGTCTTTTTTTAATATTAAACTTTATTTTTAGAGATGTTTTAGATTTACATTTACAGAAAAATTACACCAAAAGTATAGGTTATCCCTATATAAAGCCTCCCCCATACCCACACACAAATGCATTAATTTGATTAAAAAGATATATTTCATAATATAATCCCATAAAACACATAAGTTTAAATTTTTGGAATTAATTTTAAAACCCTTAATGTGAGAATTCATTGGGTTTTATATTTCAGAAAAACACTTAAATTTTTAATTTTTTTAAAGGCATGAAAAGACAAAAGAAGATTAAAGTCTGTTGTTAAGTCTTTAATATATTTCTAGATATGGACAAAGACTTTGAGGAAATGCTTTCCTGAGGTCATCATTTTGCATCATTCTCTTTAAACAGATCTTCTAAGAAGCAAAGTCCATTTTTGTTAAAGATGCTGTGAAATGGTAAAAGATGTCATAACTGACAGACACAGCCTGACCAACAAAGGCTGACTTCTACCAACACTTGAGTTTGTGGGTACTAACTATTCACAAAGCAATTCTGAAGGCATCATTCCACTTTACTTTGGTCAGCTGCTTTCAAATTATCTCAGGAAGAGATCAACAAAGAAAGCAAAACTGAAGCCCCTGGAAAATACTGGTGAGATTATTTTCTTCTAATTCTATATCTTCTAATTTTTATAGAAGTTCAATGGAAAAAGAAACTTCAATTCAATTGCTTATATTTTGAGCATTTATAATATGATAATTTAAATTAGTTTACACTGTTTTCAGAAATAAATGGAGAGTAAAATTATTAAGAGGATGCTAATAAGATAATAAAGTTTATCCATTCAGGACTATGAGATAGAATAGTATGAATGTGAAGAAGAAAATGCCAATTTCCTATCATTTCAAAGGAAAGTGAAGAGACATTATGTTTGAGACTCTCAGAAAAGGGAGGAAAGAATCTTTGAGTTGGGTCCATTTATAAATTTTTTTAATTATAAAGAAGCTTTAGATTACATAAATATTACATCAAAATTATAGGGGATTCCCATATGTCCCACTCCCTCCCCCTCCCACACTGGCACACATCAACAACATCCCTCACTAATCTGTATATTTGTTACAATTGATGAACACATATTGAAGCATTGCTACTAACCATGGATTACAGTTTACATTATAGTTTACACTCTTTCCCTCACAATCTTGTAGGTTATGACAAAATATACAATGGCTTGCATCTGTCAATGCAATGTCATGCAGGACAATTCCAATGTCTTGAAAATGCCCCCATGTTACACCTATTTTTCCCTTTCTCTCCCCTCAGAACCTCTGGTGGCCACTGCCTTTATAACAATGGTAAGAGTTCTTCCAGGTCTAGAAAAATAATAATAGGTCTATAGTAGAATAGTAAGTCTGTAGTAGAATAATTAGTCCATTATTCATTCCCCAATCTTGAGGATTTGGGGATGATGATGCCCACTCTGTTTCTAATTGAAGGTGGCTTAGATCCCATGGGGCAGATGAATGGAAATATTTTGCTTGCAGTTGCAGACACTCTCTGTTCCTTGGGATGAGTACTATTAAAGGAGAAAGCAGCACTCCTTTTCTCTCCTATAAGACAGGGTGGTATGGACAATTTTGTCACAATTCAAGCCAGTATATAAATGCCCAGTTTCTGCTGGATGAAATTCAGCAACAAAATTCACAGTTGTCTATAACTGCTATTATTTGAGCTCCCATAAAATGAAGGGATTGCTCAGTGAGGAATAGTATTTTTTTTTTTCAGAAGGATAAGCCAAAAGTGATTCAGCATATAAAAGCAGAGGGATATGCTTGAACTCTAAATCTGAATTGTATCATTATGGTTATTATTATTTTGAATTGCAGAAGAGAAGACACACCTGTAGTTACTACACCACCCACTCTAATATCACCCAATGACATGCAGTCACGCAGTTTCTCCCCAAACTGGAATCAAGGCATGGTGTTGCTGCAAATTGGTAGCTGAGAGTAGATAGTTCAGTTACAAATGTTAGACACTAAATTGACAGGGTTGTTGAAGAGATGAGGCCTCAAGTGGATAAAGTTCCTAATGATTATAAGATAATGTATAACAATAGCCTAACATATAATGAGGAAACTTTTCATCTATGGCTTGATTTGAGGAAGCTTAATAAAACCTACGTAAAGCAAAACTATTTCACAAATAGTTTGTGGAACTAACTATTCCAGTGACCCCTCTTAATTCTCTTAGACCAAACGTTCCAGTGACCCCTCTGAATTCTCCAAGTCTCATTTAAATTATCATTCAGTGATGACATCTTCTTGAAATATTTAATTCATCCAAACTGGGAGAACTAAATAAGCTAGCATGAAACTTGAAGGGTTAGAAGAATGCATGAAGTTCCGGCTGTTTATTTTTCTTTATTTCTTCTCAACAAACAAGTGATTGAAAGACCTAAGAACAAGGAAAAGTCAAGCCAGGGGATTCCTCAACCCCTCCCAGTTTGAAGATGAAGAAATTACTTGAGAATTTTTTTCTCCACCTTTCAAATCAAACAGATCTTCCTTTGCCTCCAGTAGCTTTTTTTATTGCTTTATCTTGTCTTATCTCTACCTCTTTATGAGAATTATGTAGCTATTTCAGGCCATCAAGTATTATACCATGGTAGAAATAACTCAGAATTATAGAATTTTTATTATTACTTTTAATGAAAGCTCTGATAATGTTTATTTGTATCAATAGACACTAGGAAGTATTCTCCACTCACAAGAGCCTTTATTCAGTCTCTTTTCACAGCCAAACACCTTATCAATAAATGGAAATAGAAAAAGCTCAGCTTATTTTACACTAATACAGTTGTTATAGTCACATTCATTTCATAAATTTCCTCTTGGACTTCAGAGCTGGGAAGAAAAGAGAGGTATAACATTCCTTATTTACACCTTCATATTGGTGTTTTTTGATAATACATTTTTCATGAATAGCTGCCAAAGTAAAAGGCTCCAAAGAACCATGCATGCTCCCTGGAGACTTTCATGAAGCCGCTGAGTCCTCATGTTCATCAAGAAAGTAGCTGCAAGAATAGTGGCTGTAGCAGCTGAGCACTTTCCTTGTTACACACCTGCTACAAAGGCTTCTACAATTGATTGTACTTCAGAAGAAACTGATACATCTCTCAAATAATCACAAGATAATTCTGGCAGCAACAACCTACTTGACACAAAGTGGGGAAACAGGAGCCCGGTGATGTTAAATGATTCAATGAATATTATATCCTGGTTAAGCAGGTTTGTATAATTTTGGATTGTATAATTTTGGTTCTTTTTACTATGGTATGCCACCTTATCTCCTGCCTATGAAATGCTTGGGATCAAATAAAGAATATAATCTGATGTACACAATGATATGACTTTCATAAGTAGAATGTACTATAACTACACGATATTGCTATAAGAAATCAAAGAAGATCTAAATAAATGGAAACCATTCCATGTTCATGGATAGGAAATAAATATCATTAAGATGTCTATTCTACCATATTGATTTACACATCCAACACAATCCCAAAAAAAATTCCAACAGAATTTTTTGCAAAACTGGAAAAGCCAATTATCAAATTTTTTGGAAAGGTAAGTGGCCCAGAGAAGCCAAACACATCTTAAAAAAGAAAAACAAAATTGGTGAAATCATGCTACCTGACTTTAAAGCATACTAAAAAGCTACAGTGGTGAAAAATGCATGGTATTGGCACAAGGATAGACACGCTGACCAATGGAACCAAATTGAGAGTGCAGTTATGGACTCATGCATATATGGCCAACTGATATTGTACAAGGCCACCAAGCCCACTCAATTTGGACATAGTAGTCTCTTCAACAAATGGTGCTAAGAGAACTAGATATCCATATCCAAAAGAATGAAAAAATAAACAAAAATTAGCTCAAGATGGAACATAACCTACAATTAAGAGCCAAGACCATAAAGCTCCTAGAATATAATATAGGGAAGCATCTACAAGATCTTGTAGTAGGAAATGGTTTCATTAACTTTACACCCAAAGCACAAGCAGTGAAAAATAAAATAAAGTGGACCTCCTCAAAATTAAAATCTTTTGTGCTTCAAAGGAGTTTGTCAAGAAAGTGAAAAGACAGTCTGCTCAATGGGAGAATACATTTGGGAACAACTTTTTTGACAAGGGTCTAATATCCAGCATATATAAAGAAAAGTTATATCTCAATTATAAAAAACAAATAACCCATTTTAAAAATGGGCAAGAGAGTTGAATAGACCCATTTCCAAAAAGGAAATTCAAATGGCTAAAAACACATTAAAAGATGCTCAACATCATTAGGTTTTAAGTAAAAACAAATCAAAACTAAAATGAGATACCATCTTACACCTACTAGATTGGCTGCTATTAAAACAAAACAAAACAAAACATAAAAACAGAAAACTACCTGTGTTGTTGAGGATGTGGAGGAATTGGAATACTCATCCACTGCAGATGGAAATGTAGAATGGTGCAACTACCGTGGAGGACAGTTTGGCAGTTCCTCACAAATCTAAATATAGAATTGCCATATAATGTGGCAATCCCACTACTGGGAATATACCCAGAAGAATTGAAAGCAGGGACATGAACAGATATATACGCACCAACATTCATTGTTGCATTTTTCACAATTGCCCAAATTTAGAAGCACCCAAGTGCCCATCAATGGATGAATGGATACCAAGCGATAAAAAGGCTGTAGAGAGAGGTGAGCTGATGCTCTATCTGGCCAGAATCCATGAGAGTGGTGGTTTGGCAGTGAATGGATTAATGAGGATGCAGTGTTGTGAGTGGTGTTGATGGTGTTGGAGTGCAAGTGTAAGCAACGTTGAGAGGATGGGTTGCACCATTTATGGAGCTGGGGGATGGGCTGGAGGAAGGAACAGTTGAACTCTGGGGAGGATGCAGACTGTGATTGAGAATACAATTGTGGGAGTGTTCTTTTGGTATCTATGGCAGGGGAGGGTCACTGGTGCAAGCTGTCAGTTATGAGGGGATGTGTGGGGAAGGGTAAACCTCAGGCATGTCTCTATGTAATATTAATGTGTTCATATTGTCATAGGGTGTTATCTCAGTGGGTAGAGACCTGCACAATAACGAAAAAAATAGTAAACTCCCATCCTGGGGAATCCTGCTATTTTGTCAAATATAGTGTCAAGAATCTCTAGAGCATATAGGTGGTGCTCAATAAAAGGAAAGCAAACCAATATGCCAAGCCGATGATATTAATGTTTGTACTTATAAACCTTATTTTGAAAAATTGAATCTTAGCCTAATAATAACTATTCCCTAAGAGTTACCTCCTGAAAATTTTGTTACTCAAATATGGCCTATCTCTAAGCCAAACTCAGCAAATAAATGCATTACCTTCCCACCTGGTGTGGGACATGACTCCTGGGGGATGAACTTCCCTGGCAACAAGGGATTAATAGGCAAGCACCAACCAACAATGCATTTGGAAAATAACCTTGACAAAAAGGGTGAAACATTAAATATAAAAGAGTTGTTATAGCTAAGAGATTTCAAAGTGAGCTGGGGTGGGGGGTTGTTTCAGAGGTTATGCTTATGCATAACTCAGGCATATCTTACTAACTGCCACAGTAAACAAAACCCAAATGGGGTGCTCCTGAGGGTTCTAGAGACATCTGGAAACTATAGGCGAGGCATACAAACCCATGAAATCAGCCCCCCATCGGTGGGCTTACCTTTGAATATGTGGTAATCTATTTCCCAATGTAACAGAGTTAAAGTCATTTGTAATTTCCCTATACATGATTTTTCCATCCCTTTTATTTGAATTTACAATTACCACTATACCCATTGAATATGTGTCCTAGAGACTTAAATCTTCTATCTGTTCATATGCTGGTTGAGCTCTGAATCTCAGCAGAGTTGTGGCCAACACTTGCTCGACAGTTCATTGGACCTGCCCAGGACAACTAATAAAATGATGATGATGGACAACCTCCGTCTCAGAAAACAAAGACTATCTACAGTTTCAAGTAAAACTGTTACCTCCATCTGTCACATAGCATTTATGCCCCCTATCAGTCTGTAGCAGAACAGGCATCACCATCCCAAAATTCTTAAGACTGAGGAATAAACAAACGTAAATGGTGGATGCAACCATGAACCAAAGTTGACATTATCGTAGAAACGGAAGAAATTGTTAACAATGATATAAAGACAGTGGTTAACAGAGGTTCTGAGGTAGGGGGGAAGAATAGGTAGAATAGTTTTGCATGATATTGCAATGAGGATACAATTCATTATACATTATGTCAACTCATAAAATATTCCTATATAGTGAAAAGTGTTAACTATAATGTAAACTATAGACCTTGGATAATGGCAATGCTTCAATGTTTGCTCATCAATTCTGATAAATGTATCACAAAAATGTAAGATGCTATTAATAGGGGAAATGTGGGAGGGGGAGGGGGTGGTATATATAGGAATCCCCCATATTTTGATGTAACTTTTATGAAGTCAAAAACTTCTCTATGAAAAAAGTTTATTGCACAGAAAGAAAAGTACATTTATAAGACTGAAAGAACATGTTCAACATTAAACTTGAAATTTCTAATTACTGTAGTATACCATTGAGTATAAAAGGATAATTACAGTTTGCATATATTCCTGACTTCTATAATTATCCTGTAAGTAGTATAATTGTATTGCATTGCATTATTTAGAAGCATAATTTGTTCAATGTAAATAGTTAAAATATACAACACTTGTAATGTTTTTTGGCATCGAATTATTATTACTTTTTTAATAACAGAAACCTCAAAGCCTGACATTCTTATGATTTCCTTTAGTATGAGCAGTACTATGTGTTTCCTAAAGAAGGGCATGACTGACAAACTATGCAGTCTTCAAAATTACCCTGATGAAAGGTAAATAATGTCCACTATGTGAGGTATCTGATGAAGGATGTTGGTGTGGGATGTTGTGGGAGGTGTGGGAGGTGGGAAACATGGGAATACCTGTAATTTCTGTGTAATATTTAGGTAATCTAAGCACCTTTTAAAATATATATATGTATAAAAAATAACATTTATGTTAGCAAATGCACATATATGCATATATATTTATATATCATTTTACAAATATTGGTATGTATTGTGAAAAATTTGATTTTTACTCACAATAAAAAAAAAAAGAAAGACGTTCCAGGATGTCATATTGAAAGGGATGAAATCATCTGTTCCATTGCCTTTGTACACGCGCTCAGAGAAAAAAAAAAAGAAAATACAACAACCTTCCCCTCTCCTGTCTGGGTTGAGTAATGGGAGATTGAAGAAAATAATATTCAGATTTTGGAAAACAGTAATGTTCTGGCAGCTGACATTCTGGAAGTAGCATGAGGTAAAAGCCCCATAGGTTACAATGTATGGATTTTCACTTAGTCCTTGACATGCAGCTGCACATTTCATCACTGTCCTCCACAGTGCTACTGTGAATCATCAGTGAATTCTCTAGCACAATTAAAAAAGTAAATAAATGACAAGAGCAAAAACTCCCCAATATTCTAAAGGATAATGTAGAGGAGTTGTTTCCTATCTGTGTGAAAAACGATCTTGGGAAATAAAATATTTCTGCCTGTAATCCAATGTATGTTTTAACCCTACTTGCTTTGAAAACTGATGCTCAAGCTTGTATCATCTAAGGTGTTTTGAAGTTGAAACTTATTTTTCTCTGTCCATCCACAGATGGTTGTAACCTTCACCACTCTGATAAGTCAGTTACCTAACACTCCTCTCTATTTAAAAAAAAATATGGAAACTTTTCACAAACAAACATTCTATGTCTGTTTTTTTTGTTGTTGTGGATTAACTCAAAATTTTATTTTTTATAATTATTTTTGTGAATATTTAGAAGGGAGATGAAATAAATTTTTATAAATATTTCACTATGTTTAATCAAAAGTTCCAAGCCTATATCTATCTATCTATCTATCTATCTATACATACCTACAATTCCTGGCTTTCACTTTTTATAATAAAAAAACTGACAAATATGAGAATGTTCTCTCATGAACTATAACAAATGTATAATACTAATACAGGGTGATAATAATTGAGTGGGTTGGGGAAAAATGCACCAAATGTAAGATATGGGCTATAGTTAGTAGTAATATTTTGAAAGTGCTCTTTCATAGTTTGTAACAAATATTTCACAAGAGAAGGTGTAGATGGTGGGAAAATGATGGGAGCCTTGTATGATGCTATGCATGTTTGTATTGTAATTTCACAAATTTTACTATATACTTATTGTTTATGTACTTTCATGTATGGATGACATACTTCAATAAAATTTTATTTAAAATGATTTTAAAGAAGAAAACATCCTTGTTACATAATATGGATTGTCTTATGTCCTCCCAAAGGACATGAATGATACCTTATATGAAACTACAGTCTTTGAAAATGTTAATAAATGAGGCCAAACTAGATTAAGGGAGGCCCTAACTCAAGAATAGTGGCATTTTTATAAGAGGAGATAATTAGACACAGGCATAAATACAAAGTAGAGAATGTCCTGTGTCTACTGAGGCAGAGATTGAAGCCCAAAGATTGCCGGCAAATAATCAGAAGCCAGGAAGAGACAAGAATTTGTCTTGTCTTTACAGATTTCAGATATCTAACCTTCAGAACTATGAGACAATTAATATTTGTTGTTTTATGCCATCCAGTTTTTGGTACTTTGTTAGAGCAGTGTTAGGAAATTAAGACAGTATGAAATGTCACCAACCAGAAGACCTTATGTACATGAAAATATAAAGTAGCACATGCATATGTTTTGAAAATTCAACAGTCTCAAAGTTGTACAAGATTTTAAAAAATCTTCTCTTTTCCATCCTTTTCTAAAAAATAATCACTATTAATTTTTCTTCTGACTCTTTTCATTAAAAATATTCTTATGCACATGTCAATATATGCTTTCTACTTTACATTGTGTTATATTCAAAGAAAGTTTTAATACTGTTACATAACTTGCTCCTTTAAAGTACTCTGACTATCTTTCCATAGATTACAAAGGAATTCCCTTATAAATGAATCTTCATGGGTCTAGTCAAATAAGACCTGGGTGATATTTTCACACTAGGAACAATGAAGACCCTGCCAGAAATAAGACTTTTCCCAGGAAAGACCAAAGCAGCTGGAAGTGTGAGAAGAGGAGATGCTAAAATCCAGGGTTTGCAATTGAGCAACTAGTCAATAGTTTGTATTATTGGGACAAATAAATTTATGAAGATATGTAAATTGTGATCAATAAAATTCATCTGTGGAGTCACCAAGATTCATTCAAATCCTTTTAATATAACTTGCCTTTCCAATGCAATATGAGGTTTTAAGGTATTTTACTTACATTGTTTGTTTCTTTAAAAAAAAAAAAATTGTACTCATTCGTTTACTGAGTTGGGAGGTACAAGTCAAATCAGTTACAGAATCATCCCTAGGGTAGTGGCCATCCATTTCTTCTGTACTCTCCAGACCTAAAAAAGTAAATGGAACTAAGCTACATAATTTATTGCAGCAATAATTCCCAGAGCTATAATTAATATAGATTGTCTTTCTCCTTCACCACCCATTCTCTCATTCTTGGGCAATAATTCAGTTTGTTTGAATTTTTGCCTCGTGTGATGAATGAAAACATGATCTCCAACAGTCCAAGCCCATGGTTGTTTTGTTTTTATTGGGCTGAGTTGATGCAATGGCCCATTTACAGTTATCTTTGGGTATGAAAGTACTGAAACATGCTCTGATGAATCCTCTATGTTCTGGATATAGTGCTCCCTTTCCACCTCTAAATTAGCATTCCTAGGTACTCACTATAAACACCAGCCCAAACAGCTAGTTTTCTTTCCTACTGGTTCACTGGTATGAGAAACATTAAATGGTGGTTCCATTTCAATGGCACCCCTGTTGTGTCCCCATCAGGTATGTTTTCTTCTCCAGAAAATAGGACCTCTACCTTAGTCATACTGAAGACTCTGTTAGGGGATCAATTGGGATAACTTCTGCTTCCACTCACTGAATCCCATAATAATGTATGTCAGGATAATAGGGGCACAACACTACATATCAGGCAGTGGCTCAGAGGATATATTTGGTTCTAAGAACTATCTTCCCACTATGTTTCATGGCATCCCAACTCCTCACAAAGTTGAACTCTAGCTAATTCTTTAATTAAGCCCTTAATAGGCCTTTGTCTCTTCTATCAAGCTATTTATTTATGATGGAGTACATGGAAAGATCAGTGAATTCTGAGGTCATGAGAAAAATTTTGTCCATTTTGCAATCTCCTGAAACTTCATAGGGTTCCTTTCCCATTATATGACATATATTTATCTCACTGGGGAAATTAGCATACATGCCAATCCCTGGTCACAGATTCAGTTAGCATTATTCTATTAATATATTCTGAATAAAATGGCCAGAAGATAAAATTCCCTAAGACAAAATTAAGGAAAATAAGAAATTACATTGCCCTGGAGAATTGCAGTGAACATGCACTTTTGTACTTTCAAAATAAAATTGAAATGATTTTGATCCTCTCTATTCATGGCATCAAGAAGAATGCATTCACCAAGTGGCCATATTTCTGGAATCCATCAAATGCAAAGGGCTTAGAAAAAAGAACTGTGATTTAAGCCCCACTTGTGGAGCAAGTTGCTATAATGGTGCATCATGGAAACACACGTTCAGGGCTTAGACAAAAATGTTTAGCAAATTATCACTTTATTGCACAGAATAGAGTCTAGAAAGGGCAAATACTCTCCTTGACAGTTACATAGCACAAAGTCCAATAGAGCAATTGGGTCTGTTTGGTGGCCAAAAACTGTTCCTGGTTGAGGTTGATAGATTGTTAGCTCAGCCCACTTCATATTACATGGGATAAAAGAAACCTATCTATATGTTTTGAATGTGTTTTTTATCCACTGATGGGGGATAGTGTCCTGCCATTGAGAACTTCTAATCTGATAAGTATTTTTTTAAGTTTTCTTTTATTTATTTATTTCCCCCCTCATTGTTTGCACTCACAGTCTGCTGGGCTTCTTTTTAGGAGGCAATGGGACCCAAATCCAGGACCTCTCATGTGGGAGGGAGGCACCCAATCGCTTGAGCCACTACGGCTCCCTGCTTGTATCTCTCACTGTGTTTCCTCATTTGTCTCCTCATTGCATTGTCTGATGGCACCATCTTGTTGTCATCTTGTTGCCGTCAGCTCACCACAGTCCATCGAGCTGTCTTGCTGATAAGAATAAGATGAGACTGCTTTTTCCATGTTTCCAGGTTTGAGATATGTCTGGGGCTTTTCTTACTTAATACTTCTTAACGGTCATGGAATGACACAGAGTATAAAAGAGGTGGAGATAGTGGAAGGACATTGGATGGTCACTTAGCAAGTGTTTGTGACTTCCCCAGAGAGGGAGGTAGGGATAGATGAGGTCTGGATGATGGCTACTTACCAGGTGTGTGATTTCCCTAACACCACTAACATCCACCATAATGCCTTTAGTTTGTGCAGAGGCCAAAAAGTTAATAAATAAGTGATATGATGGAGACTATTGTCTGTGCATTCTTTATCCATGAAGGGGACACAGACCAGCTCTAAAAAGCCCTGCAGAGAGGGTCAGGAAAGACACCAGAAATCTTTATGATGATTCCCAGAATCCATGCTTTCCTGATCGTCCTAGAAAATGGCACTCTTCACCAAACTCTTCCCCCCAGTCCTATGGAGTTGCTGTTTTCAAAACCCCACCTTCTCTGCCCCTGCTAGGGAGGGGTTGAAACACTGGTCATGGCCATCTGTGTGGGGAAAGGCAGAAACAGCTGCTCAGAGCCAGGACTCAGTGATCTGAATTCATCAATCGCAAACCATGATCAATGCACAACCATGCCCCTGCCTCCCCAATCTTGGAGAAGAGAACTCCCAAGTTCCTCTCCATTATTAGCAGCCAGTCCAGGACTGACCTCTTAGTCCACCTCCAGGGCAAGGGATGGGAGCCAGCAGTCACTGTGGAGTAAGCTACTCACAACTTTTTACTGCAGTTTCTCAGCCTCTTTCACACACTCTTCCCTGGATGATGTACAGTGCAACCTTGGCCTCCAAGGCCCCAGAACAGTTATTTCAGACCAGTTCTTCTTGTCCACTAACAGTTTTGGAGGTGGAGTGTGTCCTCAAGTTCCCTACTATACCATTTTCCTGGACGTTCTCCTCAACGATGACATTTTATAGGAGAGAAATCAGATGCACACAGAAATTAAGTAGGTTACCGAGGTTACACGCTTAATAAATTCTATACTGGGTTCACTTACCAAAGATTGCCTTATTCCATGGTTTGTTCTCTTTCCACACATTTACCCCACAGTAACCTAAATTGAAATCCAGGGAGTATTAGAAAACAATGATGATGAAAGGCATAGCTAATGGCTAAGTAATGGTATTCAGTTTGGGAAGCTTAGGATTAATAGTAAGGTAATGACGGCAGGTTGAAATTCAAGTATTCAGAAAATATACAAGTGAAATTGTTTAGTAGAGAGTTGAAATATATATATATATACACACATACACACACACACATATATACACTACATATATCTACCTTTATTTTTAAAGAGGTTTTAGATTACAGAAAATTTACAAAATATAAGGGATTCCCATATACCCCTTCCCCTCCCCTTTTCACATCTTCCCCTATTAATATCATCCTACAATAGTGTGGTATATTTGTGACAAATGATGGATAAATATTGAAGCATTGCTCCTAACCAAGGTCTATAGTTTACATTGTGGTTTACACTTAATTCCAAAGCCCTACAAACGCTCCATGTTCAACCTATTATTCCCTTCCCCTCCCCTCAGAACCTCTGGTGATCACTATCATTATAACAATGTTACATATTATTCCATTACTACAATATTAATAAGTTTACTTTGTCTATGATTGCATTCTCCCACCTTTATGTTTCCTCATTTATCAACCTTGAGTATTTTGGGATAGTAATGTCTTTCAGTTTCAGTTTGACAGTTGAATTTTTAAAAGTGTAAAATTCAATTAGGGATGCAGAACTAGATCTGGGAATCAGAACTTGTAAATGATAGACTATATCATGAGATTGGATGAGATCACCCAAGGAAAACAGGAAGAGAGATTGTGGAAGTGAGCCTACAGAAAATGTAGCCGTATACCAATAATTAAAAAACTGGGAAAAATTGAGAAGTATCCCTGAAGGAGCTCAAGAAACATTTTCAAAGAATCATGAGTAAAATCATGAAAAATTAATGATATTCAAAAGAGTAAAATTTCAGGAAAGAATGGGTTTTCTACCTTTTCCTTCTTCAGGTAACTGAACACTGATTTTCCTCTAAGGAAACATATCTTCTCCATTTTCAGTATGTATGATTTGGGTATTGTTGTCTTCCAAGTGTGGCAATATGACGCCTGCTTAGACAATCAGAAACTATCTCTTCATACAAGTTGGAATGATTGAGATAAGGATGTACGAGCAAATTAGTTGCAATTCTGTTTGGGCTGTTGAAGGAAGTCACTCCCCTTTTCCTAATAAAAGTTTTGAGAAGATAAACTCAGAGCTCCTGCCTATAATCTTATGATGGCAAGTTGAGATAGCCTGATTGAAAAAAAAAGGAAGCAGAGCCAACAGATAAAAAGAGGAAACCAGTTCATATAGTAAAATGTGAATGCCAGAATTCAGCCATAACTCACCTGTTTTACCTTCTTTCATTTTTTGATATGATTGCTTTTAAATATTTATTTATATAATATAATTAACACTTTTAAACTTACCACCCATCCCAAGAACTGATAATATTACAAATAATTAAACCTATCTCTGAGAATCTTCTCTATCCTTCTACCTTTCTAATCCTAAAAGTGACCAGCAACCTGATTTTTAAATGTATAATCATCTTGCATTTTAAAAAATTAAATATATTTACCACACTTTTTTTAGTTTTGCCTGTTTTTGAATTTAGCATACTGAATTCAGCCTTCTTGGAATGGCTTTTTTAAAAAAAATTCACATTAGATGACTAAGTTTTATATTGATTGTTAAAGATAGCTATAGATTTATTTTCACTTATATATCATATTTCATTTTGTGATTATTCAACATTTCTTCATCCATTATCTTGTCAATGAATATTCTGACTATTAGGAGCAGTGTTACTAAAACATTTTGAACATGTATCCTGAAAAAGCAATTGATAGGTTGTAGGAAGTACTAAAGTACCATTATTCAGCTTTACAAAATACTATCATAAATTTCCACATGGTGTCTAGAAAATGTAATATAACCATTGCCAAAAAAGGAGAGGACTAGAATATTTATAAACAATGCTAACAATCTCTGCCTCATGAGTGAAGGATTAAATAGAATATTCTATTACGTTGTTTTGTTTTCAACAGGAAAAATGGATAAATTGGTAATCCAAAAAATAACCCAAGTTTATATTTTTAATATCAATTATTAAATGTCAATTCCTAGGTACTTGATCTGTGATTTGGAATATTGTTTCTAGAATACTCAAATAAATTGGATTCCTCTAAAGGAAAGAAAGAGTTTCTTTGATGGCAGAAAGACTTCCTCTTACTTATTAAATACCATTAAAACATTTGATTTAGAATGTTAGGTTTGAAGGCATGATTATGCTTTTCTTAATAAGAATCATGTTTATTAAAAATACTTACATCTAAACTTACTTACCTACATTCATACCCTTCTTCATTCCAGAACTTTTTAAGGCAAATATTTAAGAAAGACTTGCAAAAGATAGGAGAGACATGATAATGAAGAATCTTACAATATTGCATGACATGATTTTTTTTTAATTCTTAGACTATAGCCAGGGCTCCAAAGCTTGACCAAGTTGGAAAACAATCTCCTGTTTAGAAAACGAAAATGGGAAGCATCATCTTTACTCTCATACCGATTTGTTACACATCTGAAGAAATAGATGAATCTCCAGAATCTGATACCTACTCATGTCAGATTCTGAATTCAGACACTTCAACCTACAAGATATCCCTTAAATTGTAGCACTCAGAAAGACTGCATAATCAAAGATAGAGTCATCTTCATTCTGTTTCATACTTTAAAAACCCAATATGATTTAACAGATGTTTAGAAGTTTATATGTATATGTCAAGTGTTTCTCTAGCGCAGGGGTTCTTAACCTTTTTTGTTTCATGGACAACTTTGCCAATCAGGTGAAAACCACAGACACCTTACTAAGTCCACACTATACTGTGTATTATTTAATAAATATATCACATCTGCACAAACAATTCAACCTCATAGATCCCTGGTTAAGAACCCCTGCCCAGAGTAGGATTTCTTGCTGTCATGAGATATATTGAGGTAATGAGAATAATGTATTTGTTTAGATCAACCTTACTTATCTATAATTCCTACTTATAGATTCCCTGGAACTCTAGCATCTGCATCTCACCCATGAAGCAGAAGGAAACAGTGAATTCCCTTAGGTGTACAGCAAACTATGGGCAATGTATCCTTCCCACATGTTCTCTTCATCTCTAAGGCTGATGCAAGCTTTAATTATTCATAATGTTTGGCCAAAAGCCACTTCCACAATAACAAGCACTGTAATTTTTCAATTCCTGAGTGATATCTTTTAGCATCCAATAGTTTCATGGCCAGAAGCTTTGGAGCTGAATCCTAATATTGAGCTCCTGAATATGGCTTACACTAGCGACTCCGATTTTGCTAACATAGTAAAATATTCTTTGAAGACAATACATCAGCCACCTTTAGAGGTATTTCTGTCTCAAGTGTGCTACCCATGCAAGAACTGTGATCCAGGTCTCCTTCCTTTCTCTCCATCCATGAGTTCATGCCAACTTTCTGCATTCACACAAAGCATCTTCCTAACACCACTCTTCTTCCCTACCTCTCATTCGGGGCATGGCAACAGCTCCATCTTCACATAAAAAGACTAGTGTTTCCCTTTGAAGTTTTCATTGTTTGTATAAATGGCACCTTTTTCATGTGTACTGTTTCTCAAATTTGAGTACCTTATAAAAGATTTTTAATAGGGATTTTCTGAAGTTCAACTTCAGCCTTAGCTTTGAGTGAAAATCATGTATCAGCTTAGACTAAAACACTTGAAAGGCTGAAGGGCTGAAAGTCTATGCCAGAGTAATTTCTGACATCTCTGTTCTTCAGAGTTCTAAATGCATAATTATTACCACTTGTTATGGTGTTCAGATTCATTGCTAATATATGAATACTAACTTTCAAATATTAGTGAACATTCTAAATGTAACTTGGGGAGAATACATCCTTATTTGTCCTATTTTTTTTTTCATTTTGGTTTTCTTTAGAATGTCAAACATTAACAAAGTTGGACATACTGAAAATATCAGCAATTATAATACTAACTTCTTCTCCAAAATCTGAACCCAGTTATGGCAGCCGCAACTGCAGCCAACAGAAAATCATTTCAAGAACAAGCATGAATAGGATAAGAAAGCAAAAATAAATTGCACAATTTTTTCCTTCTTTCCTTCATTTTATTATTTCTTTTATTGAAAACCTCAGTGCTAAAGAATGGAATCATTTTTTCTTCTTTGTATTACCTCAACTGGTATAAAATTTATCTGATAAATTTATGTCTCATTATTCTGTATTATTTTTTGAGCACATGTGTTGACTAAAGTGCACACACACACTCAATAAATCCCTTAAGGTATATGAAATTTATTTTAGAGTTGTATTCTTACTTTTCATTTGGTTTGGATAATTATAAAGGACAATGCTCTTTAGGTGTATTCCTCCAATGATATGTAGAAAAAAGTTTCCAGGATAGGACAGGAAAGAGGAAAAGGAGGAAGAAAACTTAAGAAGTAGTATAAAGGGAAAAGTTAAAAAATGGGTTATAATGGGTTTTCCTGATGAAAATATTGCAAAATTAGTAACTCAAATTGTCCATTTACTCTAAAAATCTATATGATCTATACAAAACTTGAATGTTAATTCACTCCACCTTAAAAAAGAAATGAATAACTATGATTGCCCTAGTTTTGTAAGTATAACTAAAACCTCTGAATGACAGTTCCAATTATCAATGATAAGCATAAAAGAGAAAAGGACTTAATTAGAATTTAATTTCAATACATTACTAATGGAAGAAAGACAAAAACAGGGTTTCTTTGGCTGTGTGGAAAGAAGCAATAAGGAAAAAAAAATAGTAAAATATTGTAAGAAGGGGAGAAGCACACATTAGTTTAGGTAAATATATAGATGCCCTCCAGGAAATATTTAATTTTATTAAACAAAAAACTTTTCAGTTAAAAATCTGTAGGCAGATACTAGACAGCTATGAAAGCCAATCTATGCTATACTGTTTTGTCTTGCTCTAAATAAGCAAAAAAAATTTAAAGATATGGGAATCCTTGTAATTTCTGAGTAATAATTAGGTAATCTAAGCACCTTTAAAATATATATATATATAAAATAACATTTATGTAAGAAAATGCACATATATGCATATATATTTATATATCATTTTACAAATATTGGTATGTACTGTGAAAAATCTTGATTTTTATGAAAAATAAAAAAAATAATAATAAAAAATAAAGATATGAAGTTGGGAAAGCAGCTCTTGAACAAAATGGATGTCTTTGCTTAGACCAACATCACCTCAGATTTTTATCAATGAATTCATCCATATTGCCTAACACTCCTGTACTATCCTACATCTTTGAATTTGGGGGGCATCCTAGTATTGAGTTGTGACATTTACTCTTCTTTAACACCCTTAATTTTTACTTTTCCTTACTGAAATTTTAACCATTTTAAATTATATCTGGTTCCCAAAGTCTAAATCTAGTCCAATCTTCTCTTTTATTCCCAAATAAACTCCTAACTCTCTCCCCTAGGGTAAGTATGTAGGTGCAGGCTTATCTTATAACCTGTTCCTGAAATATCACCTTTAACCTTATCAACTTCAAATGAGAAGACCCCCAATAATAGATACTTCTGCCAGGCTGGCCTTTAACATGATGGTGAATTTGTTACTTGCCTTCTCTATTAACACGGGCTTTTAAGAAATCATTGAAGTTTTTTGTTGAGAAAAGGGGAGGCTTAGAAACATAGACCACGGCAATCCTTCATTTTTAGAATACTATTCAGGAGCTCCATCTTTTCTCAGGAAATGAACTGATTAAGGAATCCATCAGATCAGTCTTCAGGAGACCATGTGAAGAAAATATTTAAGATGGACTTAAAACTTGCCTCTAGTATCAAAGAGATGATTTCTAATAAGGTATATTTTTCATATCTTCAAATTTCATTTACTCAGAAGTTGAATCAAATGAAGCCCACATAAGTATAGGAAATCTATACTTCACTGTGATTTATTGATGCATTCCATGACAGGAGGTTAAAATGAGTGAGGGATTTCTGGAGAGAAAGGACTCTTTTCTGTTGCATGACTTTACATGATTCCTCCCAGAAGCACTGCATTGGAAAAAACACCAACGTCTACTGCAATACAGTTCCTGAAAACTCTGTTATGGAAGAAGTTATTCCTGTCATCTGGGAGAGAAGCACCTCTGAGGCCAGCACTATTTCTAATTTCTCTTTTAGAGAAGCAAGAGTTAAATGTCTCTCTTTTTATTTCATTAGATAGCTGCAGTAATTCCCATGAAAGTTTACAATGCCTAAGGCAAGCTTTTAGTTGTAGCAGCTCCAAGGAAAATATTACTACCAAACTAGTCCAAAAGGGCTGCTAAGCTCAGGCCATCCAAGGGCAAAAACAAACTACTGGGCCAATTAGTAAAACTGTAACTCACTCTGAATTGTGGGTGAGGAAACACCATTTCCTTCTTCTTATAGTTTCCTTAAATCCATCTCTGCTAGAGGCATGGAGGCCTTTGAAGACAATTAAAGGCACAGATTGGTGAAATATGTGTGATAGATGTGGTAGTTGGTCCTACCATGTACCTGTGTGTGAATGTACTCAAGTTTCTTAACCTCTCCATTTTGCAATTTCTTCTTTTGTAAAATGGAAAAAGTAATGATAATAATTTATTTTATTTTAAGTAATCAATATTAAATTGTCCCATTTCTAATCTCATCTATGACTTCACATCAGTGTAGACATCAGAGAGTTGAGAAAAGCAAAAGTTAAAGGAAATATTGAGTATTTGTCTTTTGTATTTTCCTTTCATTTTAAAATATTTATGAAAGTACATGCTCTTCTAGTCACAGGGTGAAAAGTTAGATTTTTTTCTTTTGAATATGATGGCAAGCGATTAAAAATGGGACTGATTAGATTACAAAACTACCTTTCTACATGGGGTCCATATTACAAGTACTCTGACCTGCAACTTACATGTTTGGCATGCCATTGCCTGCCAGGTACTTTCAATGAGGATAAAATGAAAGGCTGGTTGGAGGTGGGGAATAGTGCTGTGAGACAGAAATAGAATGGGATAATGACATGAATAGACTGTCCATGTTTTGCACTTTTACTGAGGGGCCCATTGACAACTAGCATATCCAAGTGTCCCAGAGAAAGTTTTTGAATAAAACCACTTCCCAACTTCTGACATTTGTTGTTAAAAATTAAGAAGAAAAGTTTGAGAAAAAATTTGTGCAAGTCATTTAAACTCTCTGAGCTTCTGTTTCCCAATGTATTAAACCAAGAAAGCATGGCTTTAAAAAGTTATGTAAAGATTGAAGAAGATACATGTAAGAAGAAAGACTCCCTGGCTCAGAGAAAATGAGGAAAAACATTTATCTGTTTTTATTCATCTTCCTTACATGTGGAATTGAGTCCATGAGATACTTCACTCAAGCTCACACAGCTAAAAGAGTAACAGAACTGAGTTTAGAATCCAAATCTTCTAATGACAAGTCTAAAGTTTTCTTTTTCTTTTGAAAACATAGTTCAGTAATATGATAAGTTTCCTTGGACTGGAAAATGAGAACAGCTTGTAAATGAGCATCAAACTTCCCAAACAGGGTGAAAAGTGCTATGGAAAAATACGAAGCAGATTGAGGGTGTGGGTTGGTCCTGAGAGCTAGGTAGGTGTCATCTTTACAAACATAGGTGGAATAGGATTCAGTTAAGAGAGTAGAGAGTTAGTTATGAAACATGGAAGAAGGAGGATTCATGCCAGGAAAGATGTGTGAATGCTATGAGGCAGGATATGTTTTTTTGTTTGTTTGTTTTTTAAGTTTGAAGTGGTTTATTATATAGCAAATGATGCTTGAAATCAGTACTTACTTTGAAGCATTTGGATCAAATAAGAGACTTAAACATCCTAATTCCTCTACATTCAAATCCCATCTATATCTACAAGTAATTCACATTTTCTTTAGTTTGCAATACTACTTTTACAAATAAAAAGTTAAAATAACATTTAAAACATTTTCAGTCATTTCTTCAAAATTTTAAATCCTTTATTGCTATATGCATTCTAGAATGATGTCATTACCATTTACATTTTCCGGACTCTGTACTATTTTACACAAGCATGATTTTAAAAGGAATTTTCCATAGTAACTCTTTTGATGTGTTAACAGAAAGGGAAAGAACCCATTGTGCCTGGAGCAGAGAGAGCAAGGTGAAAAACAGTCAGGGCAGTGACAGTAAGCCAGAACTGACAAAGTCTTTCTAGTGAAATTGCAAGATTTTCAGTTGTGATTTTATCTGACTTATGATTTAATAAAATCTCATTACTTTAAGTTAATAATCAGATCTCTATTGTCTTCTTTCATATATCTAGAGACATTTATCAAAATCATCACTTTTTAAATTGAGGTTTCTGAAAATTATTTGAATAGTTATACAACAGTAACTTCAGAAAGTCAACTTAATATTAGTAAAACAGTGAAAACGTCTAAGAGCACATAAAATTGGAAGGAATTTCACCATGCCTACACAAGATCAAAACAGAAAGTTGCAGCAATGACTCTTGCTGGGAAAATTTTGCAAAATTCTGTTTATCAAACATTTGTTGGACTGAAAAATTTGGGGAAATGGCATTCAGTATCAGATTTTTCTTGTGCTGAATATTATGTTTTCTTTTCTTCTTGAAAAATATAACCCAAATCCATAATGAGAGGTTGGATATTCAAATAACAAAAGTGTTTGAATTTGAGTGATGATGGGTCAGATATGAATCTGTCATTATAGTTGGGCCAGAATAAATTTTTTTAGTATTTCAAGTCTTTGATTCACAGATACATGAAACAATTGAGGAATTACATTGGACCATGATTTCTTTAGCTAGTTCTTAGGAGTAAATCAACTACTTAACAATAAGAATTTCCCTGGGAAAGACAAAGGACTATTAAGAAGCTAGCCTTGCTATGACAACAAACGTGATGGGAAAACAAGGGAAGGGAGGAGATAAATCTCGTCAAAATGTGTAATTCTTCATCACTCACTTGGACTACACAATTTGTTCAGATGATGTTCTAGACAACAGTTTTAATCCCCCATGGACCTCCTTAACTTTCCTTGACTTTAATATATTTTGAAAATTTTAATGTTTCATTTTTTCTCAGAATCCACCACCAATCTGTTCCATACCTTCCTCATGGCATTTTTCACTTCCTTATTCCTGAAAGTGTAAATCAAAGGATTGAGCAGAGGAGTTAGGATGGTGTAAAATATTGCCACAATTTTGTCAAAGGAGAAAGCAGATGGCGGTCGTGCATACACAGAAATGCATGGGACAAAGAACAAAATCACAACAGCAATGTGAGATCCACAGGTGGAGAGAGCTTTCCACTGCCCTTCAGAACTGTGGGTTCTCAGAGACAACAAGATGACACCATAAGAGAAAAGCAACAAGGAGAAGTTTATAATGCAGATAAACCCACTGTTGGCGACCACCAAAAGGCTAAGAATGTGAGTGTCAGTGCAGGCAAGCTCCAACAATGGGTACAAGTCGCACATGAAGTGATCAATGACATTGGGACCACAGAAAGGCAGCTGGAAAGTAAAGAGAATTTGTATCACAGAATGCAGAAAACCCCCTGTCCAGGCTATACCCATTAGAATGCCACAGAGCTTCCAGTTCATGATAGAAGGGTAGTGCAAGGGCTTGCAAATAGCCACATAGCGGTCATAGGCCATAGCTGTGAGCACAATCACCTCTACCCCAGCAAAGAAATGTTCAGCAAAGAGCTGGGTCATGCATCCCTGGAAGGAGATAGTTTTCCTCTCATAGAGGGAGTCCACAATCATCTTTGGAGCAATGACAGAAGAGAAACATGCATCCAGGAAGGATAGGAAAGCCAGAAAGAAGTACATGGGGGATCCCAGAAGTGCTGGGCTGCTGACAATGGTCACCACAATTAGAAAGTTGGCCCCAAGGGTTGCAATGTAGCCCAACAAAAGTACAACAAATATTATTTTCTGAACATTTGGATTCTGTGAAAGCCCCAGGAGGGTGAACTCAGTTACAAAGCTTTGGTTTTGCATAATTTCAGAGGAAAAGATGAAAGCTACCAAAAGGGACAGGTGGAATCTGCAGTTATAAGAAAGAGAAATTCATCTCAGACCCATTTATGGTATTATCATAGTCATCAGCAGGTTTGGTGAATCCGTATGCATTTTTATTTTAAGTGCTTCTTTGGTCATTAAGAACACAAACATTGTTGAAGTTGGTAGTGGGAGGTCAATTGAGCAGAATTGGGATGAGATTAGTTATTAAGCACTTTAAAATAGCTAGAATTACCTTGTGGGGGGAAGGGAAAGAGCCATATTTGGTTGAGTGACAAATAGTTTGTCTCAATTGCCAACTCTGCCCATTTAGTATAGCCTTCCAGAAGTGAATTGTTGAGAAGAATTCTGAAATCACATCCTTGTGCTGAAGAAGGAAGGTCTGCAATTTATTAGTGATGCTTGCCTTTAGCATTGAATGGGAACAGAAGTGACTCACATTCAATTCTTTGACCGCTGATCAGTAGACAGCTTTATCTAGAAATAGAAGAAGAAATAACACACAGTTCAAGAGGCACTTGAAAATCAGTCATACTGTCTCAAATATTTCTTTAAAAGTTTGAGCTTAATTGGTCCTTCAAGTCATCTTAACTGATGACTTAAAGTGAACTGATTTATCACTTATCATAGAGAAAGATGTATGGGAAAATGCTTAGCTATAAGCTTCTCACATAATAAGTTTGCCTTAAATATTGTTTTGCTTTTGTTTTCATCCATCATTTAAAAAGGAGAACTAGACCTTATAAAATTAACAATATCTCACAATGTCATGATTATCAATAAATAATGCAAGTAAAGCAATTGCTCAGTTTCTATGCCTAGGAAATAATTCATGTTATACCATATTATCTCCATTTTACTGTTAGTAAACTCATGCTTTAAGATGTTAAAATTAAACAAATACTAGATGGTGTATCTGGCATTTGAGCATAATAACTCCAGCTATAACAACAAGTTCCTTCCACCAGTTCAAGAGGAAGGGGTGAGAATGTTTATATTCTACAGTCTCTACCAAACTCTAAATGTTAAAGCCTTCCGATTCCTTTAGTCATTTATGAAGGAGGCTACTTGGTGAAGGAGAAATCAAATGATTTAGAAACAGAAGGTAATAGCCCCATTACTTATATATAAAAATTGGCAACAACATCATAAGAAAGGAGAAGAAGCATGTTGATTATAAGCCAGGTCTTAAGACTTTGTTATTTGCAAATTATTTCTATGATGAAGCCCAAACTGATCAAGTACAACTCGCCACGGCATATGTTTCCAGTTTACATGACTTTATTGTAAAGTACAGACATTCATATATAGCTTATATGTTCATCTCACAGGATTATGATGAAGGTCAAATTTAAAAATGTGATAAAATTTCATATAAATAAGTGCCCTTACAAATTAAAGTTATTATCCTTTCACTTTAAAAGCCAGCTGTTTTATCCACAGGAAGTTTTTCCTTGAGTCATGCAAATAATTACTTCAAATTTTCACTTCTTTTCCCAGCTTTGAAGGATTATGTCATCCTCTGTACATAAACAAAAATTTACCAGTTAAAGAGCTTATATAATTATATGGTTGTTAAATAGATGAATAAAATAATATTGAGTTTTAGTGTAATTTATTTATTATGTGATTTTACATATTATTGTTATTACAATAGTGGGATTTATTATAAAATATTGATTATATGATTTTTATGGATGCCAATTAGAATTAATAAAAACAATTGGCAATGTTTAAATTAATGAATACACAATTGTTTGTGTCAATGTATGCCTATATTCTTTGCTTTAAAACAACAACTTCTCCACTTCCATTATGTTCCTAGGGTTCTTGGTATTTGAGAAATGTGTCTGAACTATAAACTACATATCCAACTACAAGCTTTCACCGAGAAAACAAAGTATAAACAAAACCAGTAATGTCATTGGGTCAATTATAATCCTTTATTAAAATGGAAGAAATATAAATATATAATCCAGTGGTGAACAGCTTAGCCTGGAGTCAAAGCAGGAGAGAAAAAGAAGTGAAATCAGTAAGAAAATGAACTCTAGAATCACAAAGACTCGGTTTCAAATCCACACTCTTCTATTTACTTGTGTGTCTGGAAAAAATTTCTTAAAATACTCAATTCCTCAATTTCTACTTCTGTAACATGGGTATAATAAGAATGCTAATTGATAGGGTTTTTGTGAGAATCAAATGAGATAATACACATAAAATCAATAAAGCAGTAAGAAACAGAATTTCACAATGAGTGGTGAGAAAAAGTCCCTAGAATAATTGAAACTAAACAGAATATGCCAACATTTATTCACCTTATTATTACTGCCTTATCATCAACAGGGCTAAGTGCTTTGGCTCATTTTTTTTATTAACTTATAAATGTAAAATATCTTGTTTGGTCACAGTGTAGAGGTAATATTTAAATGCACAGCACTCTTAAATGAACTTAAGAATTTCTGACTAAATTCTTGTGGTCCTCACACCAACAGGCATTCACTATTAGAATCTATTAGACAAGATTATTTGTACAAAGAAACCAAATATAGTGGGTGGTGGGGGAGGAAGACCAAAGGTCTTAATTGATCTAATTGTTAAATATTTCTTAAGCCCTTCACTTCCCTCATCTGTGGATTTCTAAGAGAAACATGCACTTAGAAATAAAATAGGCATTAGATATAAGTGAATGAATCTATTTTTTCAGAAATAGGAATTACCAAATTATTGGTGAAACTGCAACAATGGAAAGTGTTGTGCCCTAGAGTTTATGATCAAACAGTTTATGATTTCAAGTCATTTGAAAGGAAATGTGTTAATGTGGATTGGAATCTATAAAAGAAAATGTACAATAGTGGAAAAACTAGCAAACTATGAATAAAATCTGGAGTTTAGCCAATAGTAATGTAACAATGTTCATTTCATAGTTTTCATGAATGTACCTACAGTGATGTAAAATGTTAACATAAGGGGAAATTGAGTAAGAAATAATGGAAACTCTCTATAATATCTTCCCAACTTTTCTGTAAATCACAATTACTCAAAAATTAAAAATGTATTAAAAAGAAATATTTAGGTAATTATTCAGTCTTTGCTATCAAAAAGATAGCAATCTATTTTGATATATAATCAAAATAATTGAAAACAGGGACTCGAACAGTTATTTGTACACCAATGTTTATAGCAGCATTATTCACAATAACCAAAATGTGGCAACAACCTAAGTGTACATTGTTAGATTAGTGGGAAAACAAAATGTGGTATATACACACAATGGAATATTATTCAGATGTAAAAATGAATGAAGTTCTGATACATGCCACAACATTGTGGAACTTTAAATACATCATATTGAGTGATATAAGCCAGACACGAAAGGGTGACAAATATTGGAATGAGAACACCAAGATGGTGATGTAAGATATTTCAGATTTCTATTTCCCCATAAAATCTTTGAACAACTAGAAAAATCATGCACCGCCATCATACTCAAAACTCTAGAACACTGTTAAAGGATTTCAATAACTGGGTAAATGAAAAATCATGAAAATGTAGCTTTAAAAACCATAAGAGAAGCTTACGGTTCTTTTAAAGACCCCTCCCTCAATTCCTCTCTGGCATTGTATGGAGGGAGTCTACACTGCAATTGTGGGTCAATAGCCCTGTTCAAATACAGAATTTGAACAATACTATAAAGGAAATAGAATTACCATCATGTCAGGGTGATCTTCTTGATAGAGGGCTAAACTGTGAAGGAGAGTACCAGCCAATGCAGAGCCAGATTGCAAAGACTGTGAAAAGTGATTTTGCTTTTGTTTGTTTAAATATGTTAACTTCTGACACTCAAGGAAATTTCTATCATATCATTAGCTACAAACAAACTAAGGAACAGACAGCTTAGGAATTAAATCCCAGAGTTAACACAATAAAATATTAAATGTACAGTGTGCAACAAAGATTACAAGACAAACAAAGAAATAGGAAATGATGGCCTATCTAAAAGAACAAGATAAAAATTAAGAAACCATCAATGAAGAATACCAGACTTCAGGAAATTCATACAAAGAGTTTAAAATAGTGATCTCCATAAATTCAAAGAGACCAGAGCAATAAGATATCAGGATAATAAAGAAAGAACAATATGATAATCTCCATAAATATATAAAATTTTTAAAAGGAACCAAAAAGTAATAACAGAGTGACAGACTGCAGTAACTGAAATAAAAAATTTCCTGGAGGCTTTTTCATTTCACTGACAAAATGAGCTGGTAGATATGAATCAGAGAACTCAAAGACTAGACAATTGACATTATTAAAGGTCAAGATCAGAATGAAGAAAGACTGAACATTGAGCCTAAGAGATCTGTGGGACTCTATTGAGCATACCAATATATACATTATGAGTATCATAGGAGTAGAAGAAAGAAAGAAAGGGACAGAAAGAATATTCAATATATAATGAAAGAAAACTTCCCAAATTTAATAAAAGACATGAATATACACATCCAATAGACCCAGTAAAACCCAAACAAATTAAATTTGATGAGAACCACGCTGAGGCACATAGTATTCTAAGTTTAAAATGCCAAGGACAAAGAGAAAGTTCTGAATGGTGCCAGAGAAAATTAACATTATATACAAGGAGACCCAATAAGATTAAGTGTTGATTTCCCATCAGAAACCATGGAGGCAAAAAGTCAGTGTTCAAAATATTTAAATTGTTGACAGAAAACAATTGCCAACCAAGAATTTTATAACTATCAAGACTAGCTGTCAAAAATTGGGAATAGATTAAGACATTCCCAGATAAACAAAACCTGAGGGAGTTCATTACCACTAGACTTTCCCTAGAAACAATGATAAAGGGAGTCCTTCAGACTTAAAAGGAGAAGCATTAGACTATGGGTTGAAGGTGAATGAAGAAATAAAGACATCTAATAGAAGTAACCATAAATGGTAATTATAAATGCCAGTAATATTGTATTGTAATTTTTGTATATAACTACACTTTTTACTTCTTACATTTTCTAAAATGCAAATACATAAAAGTTATTTATAAATCCGAGGCTTTCAACACACAATTTATAAAGATCTAACTTTTAACAAATACAACAAAGAGGTGGGGGTGGTGGAAGTATATAAAAATAATGTTTGTGTATGCTAGTCATTGAAATTTGGTACAATATCAAATGTGTTTGTTATAGATTTCAGATGTTAAATTTAAGCCCTGTGGTAACCAAAAAGATGATACTTGAAAAATATATAAAGTGGAAGTGAGAAGGTTCTCCATATTATAATACAAAAGATAAATAACTATGAAAGCAGGCCTTAACAGAAGAATTGAGGAACAAATATATATAAAACTTTAAAAACGTGAAAACAAAATGGCAGAAAAAAATTCCTTCATTTTCACTAGACACTTTAAATATGAATGGATTAAACTTTCTACTCAAAAGGCAGAAATATGCAGAATATATTAAAAAATAAACTGAGCCAACTATATGCTGTTTAAAAGAGACTCACCATAAATTCAAAGACACAAGTAGGTTACAGAGAAAGTATGGAAAATATACAAGAAGATGCCACAAGGGAAATTACAAAATGCTAGAGGTGAAATAAAACAAAAGCACAGCATACCAAAAGTTATGGGTTGCAGCAAAGATAGTTCTCAGCGGAAAATTTATCTCTCTAAATGCTTATATTAAAAAAGAGACGAAAAATCTCAAATATGAGAACTAACCTCACAATTGTATGATCTAGAAAAAGAAGAGCAAACTAGACCATAGGCATATGGAAAGAAGGAAATAAAGATTAGTGTAGAGATAAATGAAATAGAGAATATACAAACAAAAGCAAAAAATCAATGATATCAAAATTTGTTCTATGAAAATCTATCAACCTTTAAAATATACTGAGACATAAAGTGAAAGCAGACAAAAATAATTCAACTTAGAAATGAAAGGAAGAAAATACTAATGATGCCACAAAAATAAAACAATTATAAGAGGTACCATGAAAAACTGTATGCCAACAAATTAAATAATCTAGAAGAAATGGACAAAAATCACAGAAACATACAAACTACCTATACTGACTCAAGAAGAAATAAAAGATCCCAACAGACCAATAACAATGAATAAGCTTGAATCTCTAATAAAAACCCCTCTACAACCAGAACAACAAGAAAACCTTGGGACTAAATGGCTTCCCTGGTGAATGTTACCAAACGTTCCAACAAGAATGAACACCATCTTGTTTAAGACCTTTCAAAAAACTGAAGAAGCAACAATTCTTAACTTATTCTATGATGCCAACATTACCCTATTACCAAAGCTAAATAAAGATAGCACAAGAAAAGAAAAGTACAGACCTTATGAATATAAATGCAAAAGTCAACACAACACTAGCAAACCGAATCCAACAACATATTATAAGAAATATACACCATGATCAACTGGGGTGTATCCTAGTTATGCAATGTCAATTAATATAATATTCAACATTAATAAAAGAAAACAAAACACACGATAATCTCAATTGAAGTAGAAAAAGCATTTGCTTAATGCAATTCCCCTTCTTGATATAAATACTAAGAAATGAAAATGAGGAATAGAATGAAATTTCTATAATTAAAGGACAATATAAGAAAAATGCACAGCCTGCATCATACTCAATGGTGAAAGACTGAGAGCTTTACTCTAAGTTCAGGATCAAGACAAGGATGCCCAATGTCACCACTGATATTCAAAACTGGATATCCATAAGTGAAAAAATTAAGTTATATCCTTCTATCAAAAATAACTCAAAATACATCAAAGACCTATATTTAATAACCAAAACTAGGAAACTCTTAGAAGAACACATAGGTAACTATCTTCAGGACCTTTGGTTAGGCAATGGTTTCTTAGACTTTACAATAAAAGTGCAAGCAAAAAAGAAAAAAAATAAGTAAATGGGAATTCATCAAAATGAAAGAACAACCAAAAACAGGACTTGATCATGAAAATAAAAGGATAAACTACCAAATGGGACAAAATATTTGGAAGCCACATATCTGATAAATGATTAATTTCCATAATATATTTTTAAAAATCCTACAAATCAACAAAAAAAGACACCAATTAAAATATGGGCAAAAGATTTGAATAGACATTTCTCCAAAAATGATGATGATATACAAATGGGCAATAAGCTCATGAAAAGATGTTCAATATCATTAGCTATTAGGGTATTGCAATTCAAAAGCACAATGAGATACCATTTCACACCTAGTAGAATGACTGCTCTTTAAACAAAAAAAGTTAATAACATATTGAAAAGTATGTGAAGAAATAGGAAGACACTCATTGTTGATGGGAATGTAAAATGGTGCAGCCACTGTAGAATATAGTTTCATACTTCCACAGAAAGTGAAGTAAAGAATGACCATAAAGCCTAGTATTGGCAATTCTAGGTATATACTCCAAAGAATTTAAGCAGGGACTGAATAGTATTTGCATAGCAACATTCAAAGTGGTATTATTCACAATTGCCTAAAGATGGAAGAAACGTTAAGTGTCCACCAAAAAATGAATTCATTTTAAAAAGTGTGATATATGTATGTGAACTGAAGGAAACAAAGTGAGCAGTATAACATTGCCAAGTAAGAAAAAGGAGGGAAGTAAATTAAGACTAAGAATTTGCTCTACGTGTCTTTGAGGATAGACAACTCTGAATGACCCAGAACAGCGGCTTTGACAAAGAGTTGTCATGGGAAAAGCCAAGATGTCTCCATGACAACTGATGTGACAGTGGAAGAATAGGCATGCAGATAACTAACATTTCAGGGCAGAAACTGAGGTTCAAAGACTGGAATTCACAGCTTATGCTGTAATGTCATAGCGGTATCAACATACTTGGGTGAAGGTCCAAAATCATGAAAGAGATATCCTTTGTGCATATGCTATCTAAAACAAAGCAAATCAACTTAACAAGCATGCATTGAAAACTGTGGAGAGAGGAGATTCTCTAAGCATTCTAATGTGAAAGAGGACAAATAGAATTTAATATTGTTGTATTTGTTATTAAATTAGAAATGGATATTTTATTAAAAAGACAAATATTGTATGATCTTACCTATATGAATATCTGGAATAAGCAAATTTATAGGGACAGATAGTGGATTACAGGTTACCACAGGCCAAAGGGTCAGGGCAAGTGGGAGATATTGCTTAATGGGTGCAGTTTCTGTTTCCTGTAATAAAAAAAGTTTGTACAATGGATGCTGGTAGTACAATATTGTGAATGCAATTTATACCACTGAATTGTACACTGGAAAGTGGTTTCATGGGAAACGTTAAATGTGCATATGTCACTACAATAAAAAAGCTGAAAAAAAAAAAATCTAGCAAGCGTGCTTTATCAGTTAATAGCCAGGTGTCATTGAGCAAACCCTCATAGTCCTATCCTCTATAAAACAGGGATAGTAACAATTCTTCAAACTACCTTATCCTTGAGATTAAGAAAATATCTCAAGTATTTTTTAAATAAATTATATTACTATTTTCCTTCATCCATTTAAAAAATATTAATTAGGTAACTGCTTTGCAAGGTATAAATAAAAAAGATGTGAAATATTGATGACAGCATTATTTTTGAGCAGTGGCTACACATACAAAAAGTTAGAAAATTGAAGCAGGATAAGAACAAACTATGTGTTTTTAAAATCAATTAGTATTTAAGTATACTCATTGCTAAAATTGCAATGAAACATTTTCATTCATGTAATCCTTTTGGAAAACATTTTAGTAAATATTTCCAGAATCATAAATATGTTTAAATTCTTTATATCAGTAATCTCAACTCTAAAAAATTATTATAAAAAGGGAAAAGGGGGAAAAAACTTCATAAAAGAAGATGATACACTATCATATAATAGTGAAAATTCAAAAATATTAGAAATGTTCAATAACCGGAAAATGTATATGTAAATCATACTATTTCAAATTAATAAGGTGTGATGCAGTGAATAAAATACTATAAATAGTATTTATTTATAATAAAATACTATTATATATAATAATATAATTATATTATTATAATTAATAATATAAAGATATAGAAAGTGAAACAATTTTACAATATGTGAAGTGAGAAAAACAGAATAAAATGTAATAATTATTCCCTTTTAAGTAGACATTTTAATAAAATTTTTGAATTCAGAAGGGAACTTATGAAAACAGTAGTCTTTTTCCTTTTCATCTTTTATCTTGATGTGAGAACACTTTAAATTAAAAAAAATCAAATTTAAAACCCACAACACCTTATTTTCAATCAACTAAACAATTCCAAGAAAGGTAGTAGGGTTTAGTGATAATTTTATTTTTCCAGTAGATTTCATTTTTATGAGTGGAACTAACATGCTAATGTAAATTAGAATCTTATATTAAACAATTAAAACTATTTTAAAGATGAGCTGTCTGAGAGGCAGAAAATTTACATGAGCAGCCAAAGTGTATGCAGTTATTAAATGATAGAACCATGCATTTATATTTGAGAATCGAACTACAACATCCACACTTTTAAGCACAATATTTCAACTTGAAGTCTGCTGTGATAATTCAAAACATGTGAAGTATAAATCTCACCATGTATCAGCTCCTTGAAAATTCTAGTGAAGGCAATCTCTTATTCTCTGTGAAGAAAAGCCCTATCTGTGAATGTACAAAACACGAAGGTTGTTACTAACTCTTATTTCAACATCTATTAACATAAGGAAAGCATTTCCGACACTCAAGATAGAGAATGTCCCCCAGTGGCTTCTCAAGTGCTGCACTCAACATAGTCTCAGCGAAAAAAATAAAGGAACAAAAGTCCCCTCCTTGATTTCCCACTAGAATTTAGACAGTTTCCCTAAGAGGTCATCATTTTGTAGAATTGTCTCTCTGTTCCCTCCCAGGGTTTGGAAATTTCCTTTCAGTATGATCTTATTATGGTTTTATGAAGTTTGACTTGTTCAAGTGTTTGAAAAAATTTTATGCCCCAGAACAATTAAGTTTTTCTACCCCCCCCCCCCCCTTTTTTTAACTGCTCCTGGGTTTCTATTTGAAGATGATTTCATTTCCCTTGATGTTCAGGAATAGAATATTGTGTATACTGTTATGGAATATAGTGTCTTTTTTTCAGGTTTTAGTATGAAATATCTGCATGTTTACTAAATGCAACAGCTGAGTTCTGGGATATGGCATCACATCCAAAAGCATGTGCTGTTCTTGGACTGGGATAGCAAAGAAAGCTTAAAAAAGAATCATATATTTTATGGATAACTGTGCAAAGATGTACAAATTAAGCCAAAATGCTATTTTCTCTCTCAGTCTCTGATGCTTATAGTCCATGGATTTGAAATGAAAAAAAATTTCTAGATATTAAAGGAATTTTTCTCATGTCATTTTCTTTGAAAAGAAAGAATTACAGGTCTTTTTATTCTTAAGGATGTAACTTTGGGATTGAAGCTGGAAGGAAAACTTAGACTTAACCCATCAAGCCCCTTCAGAGAAGATATATATCAAGCAGTTTGTTACTAAAAATAGTCTTTAAATATTTTATACTACCTACTTTTATGTCTATTCTCACCCCACAGCAACAAACAGAATTGAAATAATTTATCAGAAAACTTAACACCCTGAAGCACCTTCACTTCAATCACCTATGGCATTAAAGGACAAGGGTTATTTTGTTTCTATTAAATTTTAGATAATTGCCCTGATTCATAATAACCTGGTATCCTAAAAATAAAACTCAATAGTAGGTTTCCAGCAATTCATTCTGGAACATTTGTTCCCACTTCAACCACACTTAACATCTTCTACTTTATTACATGTCTTACTTTGCTTAATCTTTTATGTGCAAAATGAGGAGGCAGTAAGAAGTATTACATATATATTGCCTTGTTCTTCCAGAATTTACCCAGCAATCCCTTTTCCCCATCAATTTAAAATTTTACCACAATCATTTATTAAATAAAATTTATACTAAATTTCTTAGATAAATGGTTCAATTTCTAGGCAATTCCTTCTGTATTTAGAATTTTTTACTACTGGACCTATAAAAGAATTTTACTAACTAGGACTGCACAATATTTTCTGATATCTAAAAGATCTTGCCCCCCATCTCTGGTTTTCTGATAAATATTTTTTATTACCAAGGTCATTCAAACACAG
>JAQZBX010004813.1:0-58614 GCA_029593785.1 Cabassous unicinctus
AATGCCACTCTGAGCATTCTTGTCCAAATATTTGTTTGAGTTCCTGATTTCAATTCTTTAGTGTATATACCTAGAAGTGGGAATTCCAGATGATATAGTAATTCTGTTGTTAAATCTGAGGAACCACCAAACGGTTTTCCATAGCAGAAGCACCAGCACCATTTTACATTCCCACCAACAATGAGCAAGTGATCCCATTGTTCTACGTCATCTCTAACACTTGTGGTTTTGTTTTTTTCTTAATAGCAGACATTCCACTTGACATAAAATGCTAGCTCATTTTACTTTTAATTTCCATTTCCCTGATGTCAGTGATTTTGTGCATCTTGTCATGGGCTTATCTGCCATTTTCTTATCTTCTTTGAAAAAAAAATTTCTTCATGTTTTGTCCATTTTTTAATTGGATTGTTTGTCTTTTTGTTGTCAAATTGCAAGATTTTTTATATGTTCTGGATAATAAACCATTATCTGATTAATGATTTCCAAATATTTTCTCCCTTTCTCCATCTTTTCTTTTACTTTCATGATAAATTATTGTGATATAAAAAGTTTTTATTTTGATGACATTCTATTAATCTATATATTTTTTGTCTTTGGTCCTTTGCTTTTGTTGTAACTGCTAAGGAACCATTACCTAATACAAGATCCTAAAAAGGCTTCCTTATATTTCCTTCTATGAGTTTGTCTTAGTTTCCTGGCTCCTAAATCAAATACATTAAAATAGGTTGGCTTAAACAACAGTTTTGAGGATGACAGAAGTCCAAAATTGAGGTATTAGCATGCAATTCATTCTCCCTGAAGACTGTGGTGTTCTGGGTCTGGATGACAGTGATCATTGAGCCTTTGATTTTCTGTCACTTGGCTGTGTACATGATGATGCCATTTTCCATTCTACTCCAGGTCTCATTGGCTTCCAGCTTCTTCTGTGGCTTTCTTCCTGCATCTGAAATTCATTCTGCTTATAAAGGACTCCAGTAATTGGATTAAAGCCCAAATTGATTCAGTTAGTCACACCTTAAATTAAAATAACATGTTTAAAATGTCCTATTTAAAATGGATTCACACCCACAGGAATGGATTAAGGTTAAGGACATGTTTTAGGGGTAAATTATTCAATCTCCAACAGATATTATACTTTTAGTAGTTCTACTTAGGTACTTGATCCAATTTGAGTTTTTTGTATATTATAAGAGGTAGGGACAATTTCCATTCTTTTGAATATAGCTATCTGCTTTGCCCAACACCATTTGTTGAAAAGATTATTCTTTTTTCATTTATGTGAATTTGGCACGTTTTTCAAAACTAAATTGGCCAAATACAAGGTATAAAATACAAAATAATACAGGCAAAAATTATAACTCTTCCAGAGAACTATTAATAGAAAGGACAGAAGGGAATCTTTGCTGCACTTCAATAAAGCAGAACTAACAATAGTATAGTTATTCAAATGACTGAAATAAATCCAGGTGACTCACTGCTTAATCTAATGGTCAATGTAATCCACAGACTGTGGCATTGGTATGTTGGTGGTTGAGATTGAGCCAACCAATTATAAGTACCAGGAGGTTTGGCAGTAGAACCCAGATTTGGAAATACACTGTATTCAATGTTTAGTTCCTCAGAAGGTCTTGCTGCTGTCAGGTGTTAAGTACTACACCCTTTCCTAACTCGTTAAACACATTTTAGATGTAAATAAACATGGGAATTTGGCAAAAAAAAAATCTAATAAGTCATGAAGCAGTCAGAGTGGACATCATCCCAAATCCTCAAATGAGAGGAATGAAATAAAATGAAGTGGGAGTGTAACAAATGAGTAAATGGATTTATTGTTATTGTAGTTATTATCTTGTGTTAAATGAGTAACTTGTAACATTCATATAAAAAATAATAACAATCAATTGGCCATAGAATGAGGGTTTATTTCTGAACACCCAATCCAAATCCATTGTTCTACATATCTGCCCTTGGGAGGGTATCATGATGGTTTGATTACTGTGGCTTTATAAAAAGCTTAAAATTCTTAAGTATTAATGTACAAATAGTCTTCTTTTCCAAGGTTTTTTTTTTTCAAATTGTACTTTTAATTTTCCATAGAACCTTGTTGATTGGTTTTTCCATTTTTTGAAAAGATGGCTGCAGGAAATTTGAGAATTTTAAATCTGTAAATTGTTTTCTATAGATTCCATATGTTAAAAACATTTAAACCTCCAATCAATGGATATGGAACGTCCTTAGTTTATTTAGGTCTCCTTTGGGTACTTTCATCAATGTTTTGTGTTTTCTGTTTACAAGATTTTACATCCCTGGTTAAATTTAATCCTAGACATTTGATTTTTCATTTGCTATTGTAAATTGATTTTTTATTGATTTCACCTTAAAATTGTTTATTATTCATGTATAGAAACATCACAGATTTTTTTGTTGATCTCATATTCTGCCAGATTACTGAATTATTTTTGTGCTTTTCATTTTGTTGTGGATTTTTTTAGAATTTTCTAAATACAAGTTCATTCCATCTGCAAACAGGGAAATTTTTCCTTGTTCCTTTCCTATTTGGATCTCTTTTACTGAGTTCACTTAACTACTTCCTCTGGCTTGAACTTCCTCTACAATATTGAATAACATTGGTGACAGTGAGCATCCATATCTTGACCCTGATCAGGGGGGAAAATTTCAATTTTCACCATTGAATATGATGTTAGCAGTGGGATTTTTGATTATGAAATTTAACATATTAAGCAAATTTCATACTATTATTAACAACTTATTTCATTAGTATGCTACATTAATTGCAATTGATGAACACATTTTGGAGCATTGCCACTAAGCATGTATTATAGTTTATATTGTAGTTTGCACTCTCTCCCACTCAATTCTGTTATGGCAAGTTATATAATGGCCTGTATCTGTCATTGCAATGTCACTCAGGTCAATTCCAAGCCCTGAAAATGCTCCCATATTATACCTCTATTTCCCTCTCCCTGACTACAGCACATCCAGTGGCCACTGTCTCCACATGAATGATATAATTTCTTCCATTACTAGAATCACAATAAGTCTATAGTAGAATACCAGTAAGTCTACTCTAGTCCATATTATATTCCCAAATCATGAGGATTCTGGGATGGTGATGCCCACTCCACCTCTGGTTGAGAGGGGCCTTCGATCTCATATGGCTGATGGATGGGACTCTCTTGCAGACTCTTGGTTCTTTGGTTTTGTGGTTGTCCATCCTTACCTCCTTGTTATTTGTCCTGGATGAGTTCAATGAACTGGAGAGTAGGTGTAGTAACTCTGCTAAGGTTCAGGGCCCAGCTGGCACATGGACAGCCCAGAGAGTAAAGATTCTTGGATGTACATCTACCAACTCCAGCACCAGCTATAGGTTCAAATAGAAGGGACAGAAGAGCCATGTGTAGAGAAGTCACATCTGAGTCCAACTCTGTCACACTCGGGAACACAAACTCCAAAGTAGGTTCCATTGGCAAGGCAACAAACTCTGGAGCTATCTGCCATGACTGTAGGACCTGAGTGTCTCCAGAGCCCTTAGAATTTGGGGTAGTATCTACTTTGGCCATCCACGAGATCCTGCTGAGATGTGCATAATTGTCACCTCTCTGATGACCTACGACTCACTCTGAAGTCTCTAAGCCATTTACACTCTTTTGTCTTTACCTTTTCCCCATTTTATTCAAGGTCTTTCTCCAATTGTATCACCAGCCAGTGCTTGGGAGTAATCCCTTGGTGCCAGGAATGCTCATCACTGGGAGTCATATCCCTTGCTTGGGAGAAGGTAATGCATTTATTTGCTGAGTTTGGCTTAGAGAAAGTCCACATTTGAGCAACAAGGAGGCTCTCAGGAGGCAACTCCTAGGCACTATACAACACTAGGCTAAGTTGCAAATTCAAGAGCAAAAGGCTCATAAGCAAATTCATCAACATCAAGGGTTCATCAATTGACCATGTTTCTTCACCAGTCATTGCCCCTGTGCTTGGGGGATTGCTGCTATTCCATCAGATAATGTGGCAGAGCTCCCCAGGATGGGAATTCAATAATCTTTTGGTTGTTGTGTGACTCTCCACCCACTGTAGCAATGTCCCACAAACATTTGAACATATTTATATACTTATATGTATGCCCAGCTGAACCTCCTCCCATGCATTCCCAATCACTGACACTCCACCCCATTAATGCTCTCCTGCCACAGTTGTAACCCTTCTGTGACCCAAAACTTCTCCCAAAATGAAGCCAAGAATATTGTCAAATTCGATCAACAAGAAAATGAAACAATAATGCTAGGTTCAAACACACACACACACACACACAAAACATAATAATTTAGAGAAACTAAAATTAAAATAAAGTTAAAAAATGGGGTATTTAAAAAAATGAAAATTATTTTAAAAATTAAAAAAAATAAAATAAAATAAATTTTTGACATTTTGCCTTTCATCACTGCATAATCGGTTGTCCTGTATGTACAGTGGCATCCTCCTCCATCTCCTCCTCAGTGTCCCACATTTTCATTTCTATATTTTCTTCAAAGAAGTTTTAGGTCACAGTAAAGCTACATATAGAATATAGGGGACTCCCATATACCCAACTTCTTCCCCTTTTTCCCGTTTCACTACTGATAATCTTTTTACATGTGCATGGTACCTTTGTTATAACTGATGTATAAATATTGAAACACAGCTACCAACCATGGTCAATGGTTTACATTATGGTTTACATTTCAGACCATATACTTTTATAATTTTGTCATGAAATTTAACATGGTCTGTATCCATCATTGCAAGATAATGCAGAATACTTTCATTGCTCCTAAATACCTCCTCTTCAATCTATTCTATTCCTCTCTCCCCCACCCCTCAGGATCCACAGCAGCCACCAGGCTTCACTCCTTGAAACACAAGATTCATAGATACTTGCAACAATGCTGAGTGTTGGACACTCGTCAGTCCTCCCCTATTAGGAATTGCCCATGCTCTAGAGAAACACCTTCCCCTCTGTTTAAAAAATATCAGGTCTCCCCAGCATGGGAGTCCAACTCCTTCCCACTCATTATGTGGGTATCCCCCCACGGAATGTGCACCCTGATGCAAGTGCACTGTATTCAACACCCTAAACCAGTAACCCTTCCTTGTCATATTGCCATAAGAGTTTTCTCAACATTGTAGTTTCACCCACGTACCCACCAATCCCCAGTGTTCACCAGCTCCCTCCTTCAACCCTCCCCCCAGTTCCATGGACCATCCAATCCATCCTCTCCACCCAACCCCTCTGTCAATCTTGCACCGCCCAACCCAATAGTATACCTACACCCTTGTGATATCTCTTCATTACACAACTACTCACTTCTACTTTATCATAGATTTTCCCCATATGAGCGTTGGCTCACAACCTTCTTCTCCCTTCCTATTTCCTGTAAACCTATCTTCCAGATTCTAGCTCTCTGAGTCAACTCAATTTGCTTAATTCATATCAGAGAGGTCAGTTAATATTTGTCTTTCAATGCAAGACTTGCTTCACTCAACATAAGGCTCTCAAGATACATCCATGTTATCCATGTGTTAGTATTGTATTCCTTCTTACAACTGAGTAATATTCCATGGTATGTATATACCACATTTTGTTTATCCATTCATCTGTTGATAGGAATTTGGGTTGATTTCAACTTTTGGCAATAGTGAATAATGCCGCTAGGAACACTGGTGTTCATATGTTGGCATAAAATGTCCTTCCTTTCAGTTCTTCTGGGTATACACCCAGGAGTGGAATTGCTGGGTCATATGGCAGATTCATAGTTAGTTTTTTGAGGAACTACCAAGCTGTCTTCCATGATGGCTGGACCATTCTATATTCCCACCAGCAATGGATCAATGTTCTGATTCCTTCACATCCTCTCCAACACTTGTAGTCCTCTGTTTTTTAATGGACACCAATCTAATGGGTGTAAGATGGTATCTCATTGTGGTTTTGATTTCCATGTCCCTAATAGCTAGTGATGTTGAACATCATTTCATGTGCTTTTTACCCATTTGTATTTCTTCTTTGGAGAAGTGTCTGTTCAAATCACTTGCCCATATTTTAAATGGGTTGTTTGTCTTTTTATTTTTGAGAAATAGGATTTCTTTATATATGCTGGATATTAGGCTTCTATTAGTTATATGGTTCACAAATATTTTCTCCATTGGATAGGCTGGCTGTCTTTCCACTTTCTTGACAAACTCTTTTGAGGTGCAAAAGGTTTTAATTTTGAGGATGCTCCATTTATTTATTTGTTCTTTTGCTGCTCATATTTTGGGTGTGAAGTTCATGAACATATTTCCTATTACAAAGTACTGTAGATGCTTCCCTACATTATCATCCAAGGTCTTCATGGTCTTGGCTCTTATGCTTAGATCTTTGATCCATCTTGAGTTGATTTTTGTATAAGGTGTGAGATGGTGTTCCTCTCTCATTCTTTTGAATATGGATATCCATTCTCCAAGCACCATTTGTTGAAGAGGCCATTCTCTCCCAGTTGAGTGGGCTTGGTGGCCTTATAGAATATCAGATAACTGTATATGTGAGGATCTATATCAGAACTTTTGATTCAGTTCCATTGGTCAGTATGTCTATCCTTGTGCCAATACCAGGCAGTTTTGACTATTGTAGCTTTGTAGTAGGTTTTGAAGTCTGATAGTGTGATTCCTCCGATTTCATTTTTCTTTTTCAAAATGTTTTTGGCTATTCTGGGCCTCTTGTGTTTGCAAATAAATTTCATAGTTAGTTTTTCCAATACAGTAAAAAATGCTGTGTTAATTTTTATTGAGATTGCATTAAATCTGCATATTAGTTTGGGTAATATAGACATCTTAATGATATTTATTCTTCATATTGATGAACAAGGAATATTCTTCCATTTATTTAAGTCTTCTTTGATTTCCTTTAACACTGCTGTGTAGTTTTCTGTGTATAAGTCATTTACATCTTTAGTTAAATTTATCCCTAAGTATTTGATTTTTTTAGTTACTATTGCAAATCATATTTTTTTCTTGATTTCTTCCTCATTTGAGCTCCAGGAGTATTTGTTTACATATATAAACACTTATTAATTTTTTAGCAATTTGAATAGACCTCTTTTAAGAATTTTCATTTGTTAATTTGATATTACCATCTAGTTTTATGAAAATGTACAGGCACAAACAGAGCTAGACACAGCAACAGTTTGGGTATTGTTGTCTCCAGGTTTTCCATCATTCCATATCTCTATTTTTACCATTTGTAAGATCTCTTCTACAACCAGTGCTGCCTTTAATATGTAAACTAATATAATATATATACTGGGATGAAGTTATCTGGGCATTATTTGGTTAACAGGTTTCTATCAAGAAAGGTACATTTAGGAAGCTATGCTTCAAATATTTGATTTTAATTTGGTAATAATGCTCCCCTGCACTTGGGCCCTTTCATTCCAGGTTTATGGGCAGTTCCCACCTAGATATTCTTGGGGTTTATCATGGGGACATCTAAGACAATACCTTTTTCCAGTGTTCTTCTTCTTTGCAATATACACATTGATTGTGGGTTTTTTTTTTTGTTTTTTTTTTTTTTAATTTCTCCCTTCCTTGAAGGGGTGGAAGTTGGGCCCAGGAATCTTAACCTTCTTTGAGGCAGTCTTGTTCTGACTGTTTTCAGTTTATTAGAGCTTTGGGTAGGCTCATTCACCTTCTAAAGTGCAGGTGTTCTTTAACTTGATCTCTACTGTAATAAACTTCATAGGCAATGCTAACTAAACTAGAGATAGGTAATTCCAATCCCCCATCAATTTTCTGTAATTTCCTTTTTATATCTGGAGAATTTTGGGCAATAAATATTATATTTAAAAATTTGGTATTTTCTGGATTTTCTAGACCTATATTAGTGTATTGCCAATAGGCAGTATAAAATCTTTCTAGGAAAGAAGAGGGGCTTTCTTCTGATTCTAAATTAGCCCAATTCTCAGCACCATTAGCATTACATTTATGATTCTTTACTGGTGCTGCTAATTTCTCTCAAGCAAGCCCTGGGTTCTTAAGATTTTCCTCTGTTTCTACTCTCTTTTCTGCTATGCTTCTTCATTTATTATTTTATTATGGATAGTACTTTCATAAGACATTCCATGTATTCTGTAGAAAAGAAATATAGCACAGTTGTAATGAGTGCCTGCTTTGAACTGTATAATCCATGGTTTAGATTCCAGATCTGAACTTAGTAAGTCACTGGAAATTTAAATATATGATCCTAAACTTTACAAGAAAAATAATTCTAAATTCCTAGTTATTGTAAAGAATATAACAGATGATGAAAAGGTATTTAATGTCATATTAATAAATTTTGCCCACTAATATCATAATACTTAAATTGTTAAAAAAATTTGAATGCACAATATCATGTATTATGAATATTTTCACTAGGATTTTACAAATACTCTTGGTTAATCTTATTCATAAATAAGAAAAGAGCTAAAAAGGCAAAACAGCACTACCATCTTTGGTCTTAGAACAAAGTATAATCTTGTGATAGAATTTAAGTTATAGAAAAAAGAACTTGTGAACATTGAAGATAATTTGGGACATATTTTAAATTATTCAAGAAAACAGAAATATGTTAATCATTTTGAATAGTTTTGTTCATAGTCTCTATACTATTCTTAGTATGCACATGTACATATTATATAAATATATGCAAATTTTCTCATTTTCTTTTTCTCTTTTGTACCTTTTGACTCCATTCACCACTATAATCTTTGATAATCACTCTTATTTTAATTTGGGATATAAATGATTTCTTGGTTCATGAGTGAATTCAAGACTCTCATCTAGCTGTGTTTTAAGACCTGAAGTTTTATAAAATCAACTATCTACATGCAGTAAATCTCTTTGGGTCTACCTGCTAACAATTTGAATTGAAAATTCTACCATTCAACAAGCTTCAGTAATTAGTGTTTCTTTGTTTAACTTTTGTATTCTTAAAAAAATCATTTCCTTTCACCTGATTTCTACAAGTTTGTTATGTTCATTAAAATGAAATAAATTTTTCCATTAAATTCTTTGCTCTTTTGTTTTAACATTTTAATAAAAGTGAGAATTGATAATGAATCTGAATTTTGTGACCTTCCAAAAATTTTATTAGGTAGCTTGGTAAAATTTCCTTTAAAAATTCATCTGCACAATATGGAAATGCAGTTTTAATTTCTTGTGCTGTTCAATAAATATTTATGAAAGTATGTTTCCTTCATTTTCTGAGTATTTAATTATTTTTAGTTAAATGTTAGCAATATTTGTTAAATACATTCTTTTGCATTCAAGTGATTTGCAGCCATTTAATTTATATTTATATTTTCTTTGTAGAATTATATCTGTTCATTTTCTTAAATGATTTTTGAAAAATTAAAATAAAGTTCAATCTCTATTTTAGAGCAAAAAGCAACCAACTTTTCACTAGTTCATCACTGTTCAATAATTTATTCAAATATTAAAATGTGCATTATTTGCCTCAAGAGGATGAATTTATATGAAAAATTTAACTTTTTTTTGTATACTGTCAATATAAATTGCTGTATTATGAAATATATTTTTTCTGTAATCATTATTGTCTAGAATGTATTTTTACTGCAATTCCTGTTTTGTTTGCAAATAGAGGTCTTTAATAAATATTTATTATTTATTAATAAATTTTAAAACTAATCTCTCATCTTGTAATGCATTGTATCTTCTGTTTATTAATGCACTATTTGTTTTTTTTTAAATGTAACAAAATGACAAACATTTTCTTTCATCAGAATGACAAATGTATTTTTATATATACTGACTTTTTATAATTTAAAATTTATTAAGAATTTCAAAAGAGTTGGGGAAACCTCCATGACTCAATTTTATAAAAAAGTTTTACTCTGTTACCATACATATGATGTAACATTTCCTCTTTTAATCATATTCAAATAATATATTTTATTGCTGGTAATTCAATTCACAATATTTGCTACCATCACCATCATTCATTACTAAACTATTTCCATCATTCAAAACAGGAACCCTGTATATTTTACTAGGTCAATATTTTCATTTTGACTAGAGTTAGGACATTTACATTTAAAATAGCTACTGATAACATGACTTTCTTCTGCCATTTTTGTTATTAGGACTTTGTAAATCCTATAGTTTTTCATTCCCTTCAATTATTTCATTACCATGCATTTCATATATATTTTTACTGTACCAAATTGCCTTCATTTTCATTTCCTTCTGTATATTTAAATGAAAAAAATTAAAAGTATTTTATTGTTATATAGTCACTCAAAATGTTTCAGCAATCACAATAGTTAGTTTGGGGGAGGATCCAAGATGGTAGTGTAGGAATGGCAGTACTCTCTCCTCCCCAGAAATTGCAGGAAAGCAAGCAGGTGTACTTGGGAGAAGGGAAACTGTAGGATCATGGGGACAATCAGACAGGGCAGCTGGAGATAGGGGACACAATTGGCTGAAGGAGAGGAAAGCTGTGGGAAATAGCAGAGGCAACCCAGCACCCAGCTGGCTCTGAGGTTGAGGGAAGCTAGGGAAGTGATTTGACTGGAAGAACAGTGCTCAGCTGGCTCCCAGACTGTGAAAAGCCACCAGGTGACTGGGGGTGCCTCCCAGTGCCCAGCAGGCTCTCTAGGTGGGGGAGCTGTGGGGAAAACCTATGTGGGAACCAGCACCCAACCAGCACAGGGAGAGAGAGTAGAGGGAGGGTAGATCATGTGGGCTGACTGGATCTCAGCTGTTTCTGGGGAAAAGAAGGTGCTAGCTGGTGCTGAAGTGGCTCCAGAGACAGGGGATGGAGTAGCTAATCAGGTGGGCTGTCAAACAGACATACCCTGAGAGAGAAAGGGACTGTGCCAGTGAAAGGGTGGGTTGACAGTCACTCAACACCCTGGGTGAGAGGGGAGCTGTGAGAGGAAGCAGGTTAGCTGACAGAAACCCAGCAGACCTGAAGGAAATGAGGGCAGGGAGGAGCAGATGACAGGCCATCAGAAGCCCAAAAAGCCTGAAGGAAAACAAGGTGGAGAGAATCAGCCTGGGTGCCATTAGATGCATAACCGGCCTGAGGGAAAAGTGGGTGGGGAGAAGCAGCTGGTGAGCTGTGAGGTGCTTAACTGGCCCAGAAGAGATTGGAGTGAGAGAAAGACTTAGCAGGTTGTCAGGCACCCAGCCAGATCCCTGAGGGAGGGGGAGCTGTGGGACAATCAGTCTCACCACAGGGAAATTAGAGTGAGATTATTTTAGGATTTTTTTATTTTTTATTTTTACTTTAAATATTTTTAAATTCTTTATTCTTTATTTTTACTCTACACCCAGGTACATTACTTCTGGGGGACAGGACACAGGATGAGTGATTGGTGAGCACTGGCAGCCTAAGACTGTTGATAGTGGCCTGATTGGGAGGCCTGTTTTTTCTGGATTTTTTGCTGTTTATTTTTTCCTTTTTGCTCTTTTTCCTCCTTATTTTTTTATTTCTTTTTTTCTTTCATATATCTCTCTTCTTTTGCTTTTCTTTCTTCCCAAATTCTCTTATTTGGACTTCATTTTCTGTCTTCTTCTCTCATCTACTTGGTCTTTATTTTTAAATTTTTTTCCTGTTTATTTTTTTCCTTTTCTTCCATATTTTTATTTTTTAATTCTTCACTCTTTTAAATTTTTTTTTGTTTTTGTTTTTTCTAATATTACCTCTTCTTACCTAATTTTTTCTGTCTCTTTTATGGTTCCTATTCCATTTATTTTATTATTATTCATTTTATCCTCTTCTTTCTTTCTTTTTTTATGGTCTTAATATTTGGGGGTGGATATAGACTACTACATGGATACAGGATAAGTGGAATCAAGTGTCAAAGAGGACCCTTAACAAAATTAAAGAAAATGAAATAAAACCTCAGAGTAGAAAGAGAAGCTAACCAACTGAATAAGCCCATTGAGATCAACAGATGACAAGACACAAGCAAAAAATTACAAGCCATATCTAAGTAACAGGAAGACATGACAAAGCATAATGAGCAAACTAAAAAGCAGGAGGAGAAACAGAATGTGGAACAATTAATCAAGCATGTCAAAACAAATATCATGGTTAAACTTAATAAAGTGAAGGAAGAACTAAAGGATATAAAGAAGAAACTGGTGGAACATACAGAATAAATCATAAATATTCATGAAAAGATAACAGATCCAATGGTGATGAAAGGCACAATGCAAAAAATTAAAATTACTCTTGGTGCACAAAATATCAGAGGAAAGAATTAGTGACATTGAAGACAGAACATCTGAAAACACATAGATAGTAGAACAAATAAATTTAAAAAATATGAAAAGTCAGCAAGGACTCAGGGATTTGAATGACAACATAAAAATCACAAACATACTCAATATAGGCATCCCAGAGTGAGAAGAGAAGGGAAAGGGGACAGAAGGAGTTTTGGAAGAAGTAATGGTGGAAAATGTCTCACTCTTATGAAGGACATGGATGTACATGTCCAGGAACACAGCACACTCCAAACAATATAAATCCTAACATGTTGTGATGGTTAGGCTAATGTGTCAACTCAGCCAGGTAACTGTGTCCAGGTGTTTGTTCAAGCAAGTACTGGGCTAATTGTAATACAAGAGCATTTATGGACTTTAGTCAACACTGAGTTTCCTGCATGGATGGTTGACTACATCTGCATCAATCAGGGAGATTGCATTAGCAGTGGGTGACACTTTTATCCAATCAGTTGAATGCCTTAAAAGGGGAGGTGAATTCTAACTTCAGAGAGAATTTCCAACCTTGTCTTTGGACAGCCAACTTCTCCCAGGAACTCATCATGGACCTTTCATTGGACTTTCATTTGACTTTCATCGGAGCCCCTGGTTTGCAGCCTGCCTGTGGAACCTGGACTTGTGCATCCCCATGGTCACAGGAAAGACTCATCCAATGGTGCTGGAAGGTTCAGTGACAAATAGAGATGCCATCTGGAGCCTTTAGCAGGCTCCTATAGAAGAATCACAATGCAGACCCTTAGGATTTTGGAGCAAAGCCTTGTAATCCTCTGCAGATAACTACTCCCCTTTTGAGAAACAGCTTTTGGCTTAATACTGGGCCTTAGTAGAGACTGAATGCTTAACCATGGACCATCAAGTTACCATGAGACCTGAGTTGACTATCATGTGCTGGGTATTGTCTGGCCCACCAAGCCATAAACTTGGGTGTGCACAACAGCACTCCATAATAAAGTGGAAGTGGTATATACAAGATAGTGCTCAAGCGGGTCCTGAAGGCACACGTAAGTTACATGAGGAAGTAGCCCAAATGCCCATGGCCACCATCCCTGCCATGTTACTTTCTCTTTCCCGGCCCACAGCTTTGGCCTCTTGGGGAGTCCCTTATAATCCGTTGACGGAGGATGAGAAAACTTGGGCCGAGTTTACATATATGATATGCAGGTACCACCCAAACATGGACAGCTACAGCACTGCAGCCCATTTCTGGGACATACTTGAAGGATAGCAGTGAGGGCAAGTCCTCTCAGTGGGCAGAACTTCGAACAATGTACCTACTTGTTCATTTTGCTTGGAAGAATAAATTGCCATAGGTGAATTTGTACACGGATTCATAGGCTGTTGCCAATAGTTTGGCTGGATGGTCAGGGACTTGGAAGGAACATGACTGGAAAATTGGTGACAAGGAGGTCTTTAAGAGGTATGTGGTTAGACCTCTCTGAGTGGGCAAAAAACATGAACATATTTGTGTCCCACATGAATGCTCAGCAGGGGGTGACTTCAGCAGAGGAAGATTTCAATAATCAAGTGGGTAAGATGACACTCCCTGTGGCTAATGCTCAGGCTCTTTCCCCAGCCATTCCTGTCATTGTCCAAAGGGCTTATGAACAAAATGGCTATGGAGGTAGGGATGGAGGTTATGCATGGGCTCAGCAACATGGACTTCCCCTCAGCAAGGGTGACTTGGCTACAGCCACTGCTGAATGCCCAGTCTGCCAGCAGCAGTGACCCACACTCAACCCCTGATATGGCACCATTCCTCGAGGTGACCAGCCTGTTACCTGGTGACAGGTTGACTACATTGGGCTACTTCCACCATGGAAGGGACAGTGATTTGTTTTAACTGGAAAAGACACATACTCTGGATATGGGTTTGCATTTCCTGCATGCAATGCTTCTTTCAAAACTACCATCCATGGAATTACCAAATGTCTTATCTATCAATATGGCATTCCACATAACATTGCTTCTGATCAAGGAACCCATTTCACAGCAAATGATCTGCAGGAATGGGCACATGCCCATGGAATTCCCTGGTCTTACCATGTTCCCCATCACCCTGAAACAGCTGCATTAATAGAATGATGGAATGGCCTTTGGAAGACTCAATTATGGTGCCAAGTAGGTGGCAATATCTTTCAGGGCTGGGGCAATGTTCTCCAGGAAGCTATGTATGCTTTAAATCAGCATCCACTCTAGATTGCTGTTTCTCCCATAACCAGGATTCATGGGTCAGGAATAAAGGGGTGTAAATGGGAGTGACACCACTCACTATTACCCCTATTGACCTACTAGAGAAATTTTGTTTCCTGTCCCTGGAACCTTAAGCTCTACTGGTCTAAAAGTTTTAATCCCAAAAGGATGAGTGCTGCCACCAGGGAACACAACAATGATTCCATTGAACTAGACATTAAGACTGCCACCTGGCCACTTTGGGCTCTTCTTACCTGTGAATCAACAAGCAAAGAAGGGAATTACTGTATTGGCTGGGGTGATTTATCCTGACTATCAAGGTGAAATAGGACTACATCTACATAATGGGGGTAAAGTAGAGTTTGCCTGGAATACAGGAGATCCTCTAGGGTGTCTCTTAGTACTGTCATGCCCTGTGATTAAAGTCAATGGAAAATCCAATCCAAGCAGGGCTAACACCCTATACAAAAAATAACTCAATATGGATCACAGACCTAAATATAAGAGCCAAACCATAAAGCTCCTAGAAGATAATGTAGGGGAGCATCTATGAGATCTTGTAGTAGGAAATCCCTTCATAAACTTTACAGTCAAATCACAAGTAATGTGTGGAAAGTAAATGGTATCTGCGCAAAATAAAAAAAAAAATAAAACCTTTTGCTTTTCAATGGAATTTCTCATGAAATGAAAAAGGGATCCTATTCAATGGGAGAAAATATTTGGGAACCACTTATCCTATAAGGTTCTAATATTCAGCAAATATAAAGAAAGCCTACATCTTGAAAATAAAAAGGCCAACAATCCATTTAAAAATGGGCAAAAGATTTTTCCAGACACTTTTTCAAAGAGGAAATACAACTGGCTAAAAAATACACAAAAAGTTGTTCCGCCTCACTAGCTATTAGGGAAATACAAATCAAAACTACAATGAGATATCATCTTACCCCTATTAGACTGACTGCTCTTAAAAAAAAACAGAAAACTACAAGTGTTGGAGAGGATGTGGAGGAACGGGAACACGCATCCACTGCTTGTGGGAATGTAGAATGGTGATGCCATTGTGGAGGACATTTTGGTGGTACATCAGGAAGCTAATTATGGAATTGCCATATGATCCGGCAATGCCATTACTAGGTATATAACCAGAAGGCCTGAAAGCAGGGACATGAACAGATATACGCACATCAATGTTCATAGTGACATTATGCACTATTGCCAAAAGTTGGAAACAACCAAAGTGTCCATCAACAGATGAATGGATGAGCAAAATATGGTGTATGCCTACAGTGGAATATTACTCAGCTGCAAGAAGGGATAAAGTGTTGACACATGTGACAATATGGATGAATCCTGAAGACCTTATATTGAGTGAAATAAGTCAGTCACTAAAGGACACATGTGGCATGACTTCACTTATATGACTTAAGCATATTGCACAGACTCACACTGAGTCTGGGATATGGGTTACCAAGAGAAAGAAAGGAAGTAGAGAGTGCTGAGCCTATGCTCACTCTGGAGCAAACATATAATAAGGTGAAAAGTGGTGGTTTTGCAGTGGATAGTGGTGCTGGGATGTGAGTGAGGTCAATGGTGCTGGAGGGTGAGGGTAAGCACGGTTGGTGAGGTGGATTGGACTATCTGTGGAACTTGGGGGAGAGATGGAGGAAAGAACTTGTGAACTCTGGGGAGCTGGAAGTCTGTGGTTGAAAATACAATTGTGGGAATGTTCTAATGGCAAATATGGCAAGGAGGGTCACTGTTTGCAGAGTGTCAGTGTTAGGGGAATCTGTAGAAAAGGGTGCACCTGGGGCATGCTTCTATGGAATATTAAGGTGTTCATCTTGTCATAGTGTGTTATATCAGTGGGTGGAGACCCACACAATAACAACAAAATATTAATCTCCAATCCTCAGGAGTACTGCTACATTCTCAAATATATGGGCAAGAATCTGTTAAGTACATAGACAGTGTCTAATAAAAGAAAACATAACAATATGTCAAATCCTCAATATTAATGCATGTAACTATAAGCCTCATTCTTGTAAAAATGACATTTAGCTGAATAATAACTATTACCTATGACTTAGTTCCTGAAAACCTCCTTGTTACTCAAATGTGGATCTATCTCTAAGTCAAATTCAGCAAATAATTGCACTTCCTAGCCCCCAACATAGGACATGACTCCTGGGCATGAACATCTCTGGTATTGAGGGACTAATACCAAGCACCAACCAGCAATGCATTAGGAGAAAGACCTTGACCAAAAGGGGGAACATTAAATACAAAATAGTTTTTACAGCTAAGAGATTTCAAAATGAATCTGTAGGTCATTCCAGAGGTTACACTTATGCATGTCTTAGGCAGATCTCACTAGCGTCCAGTGTTAAAAAAGCCTCAAAGGGGGTGCTCTTGAGGGCTCTAGAGTCATATGAACACTCTAAGCAAGGCATACAATCACTTGAAATCAGCACCCTGTCAGTGGGCCTTACCTTTAAATATATGACAACCTATTTCCCCAATGTAACAGAGTTAGACTCATTTATAATTTCCCTACAGATGATTCTTCTACCCCCTTTTATTTGAGCCTATAATTAGCATTGTACCCATTAAATATATGTCTCAGAGACTTAAATCTTTGGTCTGTTCTCATGCCAGTTAAGCTCTGAATCTCAGAAGATTTGCAGCCAAAACTACTTTCCAGGTCATCTGACTCGCCCAGGACAACTAACAAAATGATGGTGATTGACAACCCTCATCCCAAAAAACAGAGTATCTACAATTGCAAGCAAACAGTTCCTTCCATCTGCCACATAAGATCTAAGCCCCCTCTCAGTCTGAGGCAGAGTGGGCATCCCCATCCCAAAACCCTCAAGGTTGAGGAATGAGCAAACATAAGGGTGGAATGCAAACATGGACCAAGTAAACTTATTAATATTGTAGTAATGGAAGAATATGTAATATTGTCATAAAGATAGAGGTTCTGAAGGGAGGGGGAGAGAATAATATGTGGAACATAGGGTATTTTTAGGGCATTGAAAATAATTATAAACCACAATGTAAACTATAGACCATGGTTTGTAGCAATGTTTCAATATTTATCCATCAATTGTAAAAAAAAAAGTACCATACAATTGTAAGATGTCATTAATTGGAGAAGATGTGGAAGGGGGAGGGATAGGACATGGGAATCCTTTAAACTTGTGATGTAGGATGTACTCCCTGCAATCTAAAATCTCCTTTAAAATAAAGTTTATTATATTGAAAGAATAGCTTGGGGTTTCTAAATTTTGTTTCATTTATTCATTTCCTATTTATAGATTTCAGCCTAATATCTGTCTTATTTGAGTTCTCATTTGAATTTTTTTCTGACTTTATTATTTCCAATAATTTTATGATTTTTTTTTTGCCTGATAATGGCAATTCTATGCAATTCTGAACTTATCTTTCTCACAAGAATGTTGGAATGGAGCTTCCTTTTCTTCCATCATTATGTCTAAAACAGATGGATTTTCTTTAACTAATCAGATCCAAACCAGCATAGTAAAGCTACAGTTTGACATATTAAAAATTTAAATATTTTACAGAATATTATTTGAGAAGATTATGTGACCTCAAGACTGATTCAAAATTCCTATTGTGTGAGTATATGAAAAATAATAACTGTAATAAGCAAATAGCATGCTCAATTTTTAATATTATATGAAAAACCATAGCTTTCAAGCCTCATTTATTTTTATCCTGCTTCTAATTTGTATATGCTATTTTTTGCAATTGCATTGAATAAATATTTTCATATAGAAAATTTCAAGTGGTTTGCTCAGATATTCACTTATATTAAAAAGTATTATTTAATTGTTCTTTTTAAATTATTATGTTCCTGCTTTTCTGTCCATAGGAGCAAAAATATGTCACACAAATATATTTCATTTGTAAAAAATAATGCTTCACTGTCCATATCAACTTTCTCAGTATGCTCCTCTTTTCAGAGTCTGATATACCTTCTATTCTCTTTTATAACCTCTCTTTTTACACCTTCCCTGTAGTGCCCGAAATACCAAACTTTATAGAATAAGCCTCACATTTCTTTGCCTCTTTTTCAATCTTTATTTCTGTCTTATTCTCCAAATGATCTTGCTTGCTTTCATACCATATGATCAACTCCTAGTGTCTGAAATTTGCCAGGTACATATTCATTTGGAAGATGCTGATTAAAAATACTCAACTTATAATTCATTTGATATTTCAGATTTCCAAATAATGATGGCAGTTTTTGCTCAGAATCTTTGGATTATGATCTATTTAGCTACCTTTACTTTACTTTGATATCAGTAAAAACAAAACAACAGGATTATTTTTCTTAATTAATGTTACATCAAGAAGTATTCTAGGATTCCAAAATTTTTGGATGAAAATAAATGTAATGAAATTGATATTTTCATATCATGTATTTTCAAAGTCACTTTTATGTTAATTGGCAATGATTAGTGGCCCATTAAAATATGAAGTCAAGAATTTAAAGAGTAATTGGAAAACACAGTTTAGAATAAGTTATGATTTTTGCAGGACAGTTTCCCTTTAAAATATAGAATGGAATGGGAAGGCAATAAAGCAACTACCTAAAAATAACTGAAGACAACAAATAAGAAAGCTGGCACAAGAAAAAAATATATGTTTAAAGAAGGAACAATGAGAATGGACCAGCCCCACCCCAAAAACCAAGGAGTATTTTCAACTATAAGCAAAACAATTCCATTCCTCTGCCCCAAAATATCTACATCCCTTCTCAGTCTGAAGAAGTCAGAGCATACATAGTCCAAAACCCTCAAGATTGAGAAATGAAATAAATGGATGTAGGGAGCCAAAGTAACCACTGCTGAAAGCAGTTCTATTGTTATTTTAATTTTACGGGGTAACTTGTAACACTTATACAAATAAAAATATTTAAATAAAAAGGATAATATTAATATAATGAAATTCATATTAGATATGAATTATTAGAGAAAATTATTTTATATTTATTATGCAGAATACATTCCTCTAAAAAAGATGTAGATTACTAGATTAAGTCAAAACACAATATCCAATATATCCTTCTAATGAAATTTTAATTAAAATAAAAATGATACATATACTTTCAGGAACATGACATCATTGTAGGACAGCAGGGCTCAACTCTCTTACAAAAATAATGGAGGAAGGGCAAAATGCAGTTCAAGGGAGCCTCTTTGGAGATCTGCAGATCAGGAGAGTGCTACACATATTCCAGGAGGGAGAGAGACAGAGAGAAAGAAAGGCTGAAGGAAAACTGTAAGGTACTAGACCCCAAGCCTGGGAATGACACCAATCCCCAACACTCAAGGCAAACAGTCTGAATAAAACCCATGGCTCACTGCAGCCAACTGAAAGAGGACCAAACCTTTTCCTCGCTGGGAGGAAAAAGGGTGCAGTGGAAGGCAGAGAGTGGTGTCTCTTCAGTGAGTTTGGCCAGTGGTGACCTTTTTGATTCTTGGCTCTGGCCAGACTTGAATCACCAGGGAGTGGAGGTCGAAAAAAATACCTCTGAGGAAAGGTTTGCCAAAAAGCAACATCTGCTGGCAGGCTGGGAAACTAAAATAAGTTAAAAAGCTGCTTGGAGACTTTCATGTTCAGGCACACTTGAATCTGGTCTATGCCTCATTAGTAGGTCTCAGGCATATTTTGATTATTTAAGCTGGACAATCCTAAAGATGTAGAATAAGTTAAACAAACAACAACAGCAACAACAACAACAAAAAAAAATCAAAGAAGAGCCCTGAAACAAAATTACTAGGCAAGAGAGAGAAATTGTTTGTTAGAGTAAATTCACCAATATAATCAGATGCCTAGACACCAATAAAAAATTACAAGCCATAGTAAGAACAGGAAGATATGGTCTGACCAAGGGATAAAATAAAAAATCCTGATGAGACAAAATATTTTAAGTCAACTATTTAATGATGTCCACACAAATCTCCTAAATCAACTCAAGGAGTTGAAGGTAAATATAGTTAAAGAGAAAAAAGATATTAAGAAGACACTGGTTGAACATATGAACAATTTGAAAGCCTACAAAAAAAAGTAACAGAGCTTATGGGAATGAAAGACACAATGGATGATGTTAAAAACATATTAGAGGCACATAACAGCATACTTGATTTGAAGGAGGAGAAAATTAGTAAGTTGGAGGACAAAGCATCAGAGCTTGAAAGAAACAGAAATGAATGGAAAAAAGGGAAGACTCTCAGGGAATTGAATGATAACATGAAATGCACAAACATATGCATTATGTTTCTCCCAGAATGAGAAGAGAATGGAAAAGTAGCAGAAAAAACATTTGAGGAAATTATGATCAAAACTTCCCAAGCCTTATGAAAGACATAAGTATGACTATCCAAGAAACACTACAGACTCCAAATAGAATAAATCCAAATAGACCTACCCCAAGACACCTACTATTCAGAATGAAAAATATCTGTGATAAAGAAGATTCTTAAAGAAGAGAAATGCAATGCATCACACACAAGTGAAACTCAATTAAGACTAAGTGCTGTTCTCTCATCAGAACCCATGGAGGCAAAAAGAAAATGATATGATGTATTTAAAGTATTGAAAAGGAAAAAAATGCCAGCCAAGAATTCTTTATCTGGCAAAACTGCCTTCAAAAATGATGGTGAGTTTAAAGTCCTCCCAGACAAACAAAAGCTGAGAGAGTATGTAACCAAAAATACCAGATTTACAAGAGATACTGAAGAAGGTGGTACAACCTAAAAGGAAAAACCAAGGGCAAGGGACTTGGAGATGAGTGGAGAAATGAAAATTATTCATTAGAGTTACTTAAAAGGTGAAAAGTCAGATAATAGTAAGATATAACAATGGAAGGCCAAAGGATAAAATGGACAAAATAAGTCATGCCTTTACAGTAATAACATTGAACATTAATGAGTTGAAGTCCCCAATCAAAAGACATAGACTGACAATGGACTTTAAAAAATGAGCCACCTGTATGCTGTCTTCAAGAGACTCAACACAGATGTAAGGTCACAATCAGGGTGAAAGTGAAAGGTATATTCCACACAAATAATAACCAACAATATCTGGAGTAGTGACACTACTACTGGGCAAAATCATTTTTAAATTCAAAACTGTAATAAGAGTGAAAAAGGTCATTATAAATGAATAAAAGGAGCAATTCACCAACAAGAAATAACTATAATAAATATTTATGCATCTAACCTTGGTGTCCCAAGACATGTGAGGCACACACTGGCAAAACTGAAGGAAGAAATAGTCATCTCTCCAATAATAGTTCAAGACTTCCATACAATATCTCATCATTGAATAGAACATCTGGGGAGAGTATAAATAAGGAAACAGAAAGCTTGAATAACATGATATATGAACTAGACTTAATAGGCATTTATAAAGCATTACACCCCACAACAGCAGGATATGCATTCTTATGGAACATTCTCCAGGATAGACAATACGTTGAGTCAAAAGACAGATCTTGATACATTTAAAAAGATTGAAATCACACAGACACTTTCTCTTCACATAATGGAAAGAAGCTGTAAATCAAAAACAGAGAAAAAGGGAAAAATCACGAATATATGGAGCTTAAACAATACACTCAAATAATCAGTGGCTCAAATAAGAAATAGCAATAGAAATCAATAAATATCTAGAGATGAATGAAAATTAGAACACAACTTATCAAAACATAAGGTATACAACAAAGGTAGCACTGAGAGAAATTTACAGCCCTCAGTGCTTACATTAAAATATATGCACACCAATGTTCATAGCAGCATTATTCACTACTGTCAAAAGTTAGAAGTAACCCAAATGGCCATCAACAGATGAATGGATAAGCAAACTGTGGTGTATATACACAATGGAATATTACTCAGCTGTAAGAAAAAATGCAGTATTAATACACTAGATAACATGGATGAGTCCTGAAGACCTTATGTTGAGTGAAGTAAGTCAGGCACTGAAGGACAAATATTATATGACTTCACTGATGTAACTTAAGCAAATTGAGCAGACTCACAGAGCTAGAGTTAGGAAGACAGATTTATGGGATACACAAAGGGAGTAGAGGGTGGTGAGCTGATGCCCATATTGGAGAAATCTATGATAAAGTGAAAGGGTGTGGTTGGGCAGTGGATGGGCATGAGAGTGGTGTAGTGATGAGACTGGGTTTGGCGGTGCTCGTCTGTGAGGGGTGCAGGGTGGTGAGGTTGGGTTAGACAATTAATGGAAATGGGGGGAGAGTTGGAGGAAGAATCAGGTGAGCTCTCGGGATTTGCAGGTCTGTGCTTAAAACTACAATGTCAGGAATGTTCTTTTGGAAATATGGCATGGGAGAGTTACTGGTATAGGATGTCAGGTGTGGGGAGATATGTGGGATAGGGCACACCTAGAGCATGCTTCTATGGAATATGTAAGTGTTCATCTTGTAATAGTGTGTTACCTAGGTGGGTGGAGACCCACAAAACAACAAGAAAATATTAAACTCCCATCCTGGGGAGTCTGTTATGTTCCCAAACAGAGGGAAAAGAATCCCTGGAGAACATAGGTAGTGCCTAATAAAAGAAAGCAGACCAATATGTTAAGTGCTCAATATTACTTCTAGTAACTATGAATTTTTTTCTTCAAAAATTGAAACTTACTGGTTACCATAGGTTCTGAGAGGAGGGGGAGGGAAGAATAGAATAGATAGAACACAGGTCATTTTTAAAGCATTAGAATTATTCTGCATGATCTTGCAATACTGTATGTAGGTCATTTTTTTTTATTGTGGGTAAAAATCTAATTTTTCACAATACATACCAATATTTGTAAAATGACATATAAATACATATGCATATATGTTCATTTGCTTACATAAATGTTATTTTATATATATATATATTTTTTTTTTTTTAAAGGTGCTTAGATTACCTAAGTATTACTCAGAAATTACCAGGATTCCCATGTTCCCCACCTCCCACACCTCCCACAACATCCCATTTTAAATTACATCAAAACCTATAAAAGTATATGGTGCAAAATGTAAGCCATAATGTAAACCATTGACCATGGTTCGTAACAATGCTTCAATATTTGTACATCAATGGTAACTAATGTAACATCAGCATGTAAAATGTTATTAATAGGGGATAGCAGAAAAGGGGAACGATGTTGGGTATATGGGAATTCCCTGTATTTTCTATGTGATTTTTCTGTAACCTAAAGCTTCATTGAAGAAAAAGTGAAAAAAATAAGACACTGAGGTAATATATAAAAGAAATTTTCACTGTACATACAAGACAACAGATGTTACAGTGATGAAAGACACAAGGTCTAAAAAATTTTATATTATTTCAATTTTTTAAATTTTTATTTTTATTTTTAAAACTATTATTTCATTTTCTTATTAATTTTATTTGGTTATTTTGTTGGCTTCATTTTTGGAGAGGTTTTGGATCACAGAAAGGTCATAATTGTGGTAGGGGAAGATCACTGGTGTGGGGTGTCAGCGATGGGAATATGTGTAGGGAGAGGTGAACATGGGGCATGCCTATAAGGCATGTGAATATGTTCAAGTGTTAATAGGGCATCGTTTCAGTGGGTAAGGATCCATAAAATAAATGAAAGAATAATAAATTCCTATCCTGGGAAGTCCTGCTACATTCTCTAATAGAACAGCAAGAATCGCCTGAGTACAAGGACGTGCCTAATGAAGGAAGACAGATCAATATGCCAGGCCCTTGATACTGATGATAATACTTATGAACCTCTACTGGTGAAATTGAAACTTAACCAATATTATATTTTGGCTAAGAGTTATCTCCTGAAAGCCTCATTGTTGCTCAAATGTGGACTTTATATAGTGCACTACCTCCCCCCCAGTATGGGACATGTCTCCTGGAGATGAACCTCCCTTGCACTGAGGGATTATTACCAAGTACCAATTTGCAATGCATCTGGAAAAAAACCTTGACCAAATGGGGAAATAATAAATACAAATGAGTTTCTATGGCTAAGAGATTTCAAAGTGAGTTGGGATGTCATTCCAGAGGTTCTGCTTATGCATGTCTCAACAGGATCTCATTGACATGAATAATAAATGAAACCTCAAAAAGGGGGGTTCCTGAGGGGTTTAGAGACATCAAGACAGTATAAGGACATCAGACAAGCATAGGAATTTAGTACACTGTCAGTGGGCCTTACTTTGGAATTTATTCTCCCCAGTGTAACAGAGTTAGGCTCACTTACAGTTTCATACACACGGCTCTTCTGCCCATTTTAATTGAACCTATAATTAGCATTATAGTTGTTAAGTGTATGTCCCAGAGACTTAAATCTTTGGTCCATTCATGTGCCAGTTGAGTCCCGAATCTCAGCCACATTACAATACTTACTCTCCAGTTCATTGGACACCCCAGGACAGGGAAATGATGATGGACATCACCCATCCTAAGGAACAGCGAATGTCTGCAACTTCAAGCAAGATAGTTACATCCATCTGTCTCATGGGAAATAAGTCCCTTTTCAATTAGAAACAGTAGGCATCACCATCCCAAAATCTTCAAGATTGGGAATGAACAATGGACTAAAGTAGACTTATTATTATTCTAGCAATGGAAGAACTTCTACATTTATAAAAAGGTAGTGATCACTAGACGTTCTGAGGGAAGGGAGAAGGAAGAATAGATGTAATATGGGGGAATTTTTGGGACATTTGAATTGTCCTGCATGACATTGCAATGACATGGGCCAATATACATTTTGCCATAACCTATAAAATTGTGTGGGAAAGAATGTAAATTATAATGTAAACTATAGTCCACAGTTAGTAGTAATGCTTCAATATTTGTTTATCAATTTAAACAAAGGTACCACACTAATGAAAGATGTTGTTAAGGTAGGAAGGTGTGAGAGGCGAAAGGGAAGGGCATATGGGTATCACCTATATTTTTCATGTATCATTTATGTAATATAAAGCTTTTTTAATAATTAAAAAAATCAATTAAAAGTAATTAAATAAAGGAAAACTCATTCAATAATTATTAAATAAACCATATTATAGAAAACAGTAGAAAGAGTTAAAATCAAAGATGTAAGTGCTTACATGGAGAAATTATGAAAAGAACAACAAACTAATCCCAAAGCAATCAGAAGTAAAAAAATAATAAAGATTACAACAGAAATTAATGAAATTGAGGACAACAAAAAAACAAAAACAAAGAACAGGAAAACCAAAAGTTAGTTTTTGAGAAGATCAAAAATATCTAAACAAAACTTAGCTAGACTGACAAAAGAAAAAAGAGAAAAGATATAAATGCATAAAATTAAAAAAATGCATAAAATTAAAAAACTGTGACCCCACTAAAATAAAAGAGATCATTAGAGGATACTATGATCAACTGTAAGCCAAAAAATTAATCAACATAGACAAATTCCTATAAACACATGAATAACATACATTGAACCTGGAAGAAATAGAAGACCTGAACAAACCAATAACAGGAAATAAGATTGAAATAGTAATAAAAAATGAAAAGCCAAGGACCAGATGGTTTTACAGATGAATTCTACTTATCATTCAAAGAAGATCTAATACCAAACTTGTGCAAATTCTACCAAAATACTGAATAGGAGAGAGTACTGCCAAACTCATTCTCTGAAGCTAATATCACCCATATACCAAAGCCTGAAAAAGATATTACAAAAAAAGATTTTTACAGATCAATTTCTTTAGTCAACATAGATGCAAAAATTTTAAATGCTAACCAAATCCAAAAGTGCATTAAAAGAATTATTCAACTGTAAATGCACAATCAAGTTTTATCAAAGGTATGCAAGGGTGGTTCAACAGAAGAAAACCAATTAGTATAATGCACAACATTAATAAATTGAAGAAGGAAAATCACATGATCATCTCCATTGATGCAGAAAGGGCATTTGATGAAATCCAGCATCCATTGTTGATAAAAATTATAGGAAAAGAAGGAAAATTTCTCAATATGGTAAAGAGCATATATGAAAACCCTACAGCTAGCATTGTACTCAATGGTGAAAGATGTAAGCTTTCCTGCTGAGATCAGGAACAAGACAAGGATACCCACTGTTACCACTGTTATTTAATATTGTGATAGAATTTCTAGTTAAACTAATTAGGCTAGATAAAGAAATAAAAGGCACCCAAACAGGAAAGGAAGAAGAAAGACTTTCACTATTCACTGATGATGATCCTATATCTAGAAAATTCTGAAAAATCCACAACAAAGCTTCTTAAATTAATAGAGGAGTTCAGCAAAGTGGTGAGATACAAGATTAATATGCAAAAAAATCAATAGCATTTCTATACACTACTGATGTGCAATTGGAGGAGGAAATCAGTAAAAAATTTCATTTATAATAGCGACTAAAAGAATCAAATATTTAGGAATAAACTAAACCAATTATAAAGGACGTGTAATCAGAAAATTACAAAACATTGCTAAAAGAAACCAAAGTAGACTTAATAAATAGATGGACATTCTATGATCATGAATTAGAAGACTAAATATCATTAAGATGTCAATTCTACCCAAACTGATTTACAGATTCAACACAATCCCAATAAAAATGCCAACAGTCTTTTTTGCAGAAATGGAAATCCAATTATATGTATTTGGAAGGGTAAATAGCCTTGAGTTGCAAAAAATGTCTTTAAAAAGTTGTAGACATATTGTGATTCCAGCAATAGAAGAAACAACAACAGTGAGGTGGAGCCAGTGGCCACTGGATGCTTTTGGGACAGGGAAGGGAAAAGCAGATGTAATATAGGGGCTTTTTCAGGACTTGGGAATTATCCTGAGTGACATTACAACGACAGATATAGGCCATTTTACATCAGCATATAATATGCAGGACTGTGTGAGAGAGAGTGTGCTCTACAATGTGCACTATGGTCCATGCTTAGTGGCAAAGCCCCAGGATGTGTATATCCATTGCAGGTGATGTGCCACACTAATGAAAGATGTTTATGTGGGATGTTATGGGAGGTGTGGGAGGTGGGGAACATGGGAATCCCTGTAATTTTTGTGTAACATTTATGTAATCTAAGCATCTTTTAAAATATATATACATATAAAAAAAGAAGAATGAAGTTGCAGAACTCTCACTTCCTGACTTTAAAGCATATTACTTATCTACAGTGATAAAAACAAACAAACAAAGCAAACAACCAAACAAAAAATCCCAACATGGTACTGGCATAAAGACAGACACACTGACCAATGGAACAGTAACAACAACTCAAAAATAGGCCCTCACATCTTCATTCAAGTAATTTTTGCAAAGGCTGTCAAGCCCTCCCAGCTGGGCCTGAACAGTCTATTCAAAAAATGGTGCTGGGAGAACTGGATAGCCATATCCAAAAGAATGGAAGAGGACACCTATATCACACCTTATATAAAAATTAACTCAAAATGGATCAAGAACTTAAATATAAAAGCAACAACCATAAAACTCCTACAAGAAAATGTAGGAAAACATCTTCAAGATCTTGGGGTATGCGGTAGTTCCTTAAACCTTACACCCAAAGCATGAGCAAGAAAAGAAAAAAAATAGATAAATGGGACCTTTTCAAAATTAAACACTTTTGACTTTTCCAAAAGGGTGAAAAAGGAGCTGACTCAATGGGAGAAAATATTGGGCAATCACATATTTGATAAGAGTTTACTATTTATGATACACAAAGAAATCATACATCTCAACAATAAAAAGACAAACTGATTAAAAAATGGGCAAAAGACTTGAAAAGTCAATTGTTCAGAGAAGAAATACAGGTGGTGAAGAAAGACATGAAAAATTCTTCAACATTACTAGTGATTAGGGAAATTCAAATTAAAACTACAATGAGATATCATTTCACATATGATTGGCCACTAATAAAAAGTCAGAAAACTGTAAATGTTGGAGAGGATGTGGAGAGAAAGGAACACTTATTCACTGATGGCTGGAATGTAGAATGGTGTAGCCACTGTGGAGGAGTGTTTGGCAGTTCCTATGGAAGTTGAGTATAGACTTGCCATGTGACCTGGCAATACTATTACCAGGTATATACCCAGAAGAAATGAGAGTCATTGCATGAATAGGCATCTGCACACCGATGTTCATAGTGGTGTTATTCATAATTGCCAAAAGTTGGAAACAACTCAGGTGTCCACCAACTGATGAATGGACAAATACTGGTTTACACATACAATGGTATATTATGCAGCTGTAAGAAGAAATGAAGTCGTGAAATATACTACAGCATGGATGAACCTGGTGGATATTTTGTTGAGTGAAGCAAGCCAGACACAAAGGGACAAATACTGTATTATTGGACTTATATGAACTAAATATAATGTGCAAACTCATGGAGTTAATAATTAGAATAGATGTCATCATAAAATAAAATGAGGATAGAGAATGGGAAGATGAGGATTAATCTGTGCAGAATTGGTAAAAAGTTATTTGTGAATCTTTGGAAATGAATAGAAATGAGAAAAGAACATCATAGTGTTTGTAAATAGAAGAGCTTTATATAGGTATGACAGTGGTTAAAAGGGTAACTCTAAGGTCATGTATATTGCTAGAAGGAAAGCTAAAAAATGTAACGTGGGACTGTATAACATAGTGAAACTGCACATAGAATATGAATATGGGCAATATTGCATATATGACAGTTTTTAGAAAATATAAATAGAACTAAACTAGAGAGATGGAAATGGAATAGTAGCTATATATCGCAGGGGTAGCACAGATAGATTGAGATGTGATAATTTTTTTCATTATTATTTTTATTGGAATAATGAAAATGCTCTAAAAATGATCAAAAATTTCAATGCACAAATATGTGATTATACTGAATGCCATTGATTGTACCATTTGTGAGGATTTATGCTTTATGAATATGTATCAATAAAACTGATTTGTTTTAAAAAAAGTTAATAGAAATAAATTTCAAGATGAAACTAAAGTTAAATTAGCAGCCAAGTATTTTAAAACAGTTTTAAACACATGTTAATGGCTTAAAGAAGATATGATCCTAATGAGGAAATATATATATGAAATCACAGCAGAAAAAAGCAGGTTAAAATAAAATGAACTAAATAGAAATTCTAGAAAGAAAAACGAAAATACAGGATAACATGAAATTTGCCAGGACTCAAGAGCAGAATGACAGCTAAGGAAGAGAGTATCAGCTGTTCTGAGAATAGCAGCGCAGCTGTAAAATGAAAACTTCCCACCAAACTGAGAGGGATAAGTCAGACCAAAGAAAGCCTTGGACAAGTCCAGCTTGGCAAGCAAAAGTATGTTTAATAGGGGGCTTACTTGGGGAAGCTCAGCACACGGTGGTAGATCTGAGCTTTGTCGTGGCCTAAATCCTCATCTGTGGTGGTGAGTGGATAGCATGGTGCTTCTGAAGCTCAAATTTGCTTGCCAAAAAGCAAGAGGGCCTTTTATACTACATGTCTATGTGCAGATGGGGAGGGCATGTGAGGAGGAGCATGATTAAGAAATGCAGTGCTTAGGACAAATAATAAAGGAACAGACATTCATAATGTTTCTTAGCAGGGCAGAAATTATACTTTTACAGTATTTAAAACTAGCACTTACAATGACTGTTAGTAGGGTTAAAGTTACTTATTTACAGTAATTACATAATGTATCTACTGAAATGAAGGTAGTCAAGCAGTTTACAGAACGATTATTCTTTAGAGTTCCTGGGAAAGAAGTCCAAGCATACAAGATTTACTTGTATCAGTAATGAGCTCACAAAGTCATTTCTCAAAGCTTGCTCTGTAACTTTTAAGAAATGAAATCTGCTGTGATTAGAAAGTGAAATAACTAGAAGTGTTGTGGGAAAAGTGCAAAGCCATATAAGCTACATCAGTAATCTTGAAACCAGAGGAATAATTGTTTTTCAAACTGAGGAGGTAAGAGAAAAGCAAACAATAATAGCAACAGTGTTTAAATAAAGAAAAACAGAGTCTACATGCTTCAAAACATTGAATAAAAAGTGACATATAAATTTTGGAGAAAAATATCAACCTAAAGATCTAAGAAATTCAGAACCTCCCAAACAAATTAAATCCAAATACATCAAAATACACATACCACTCACCTCCTTCCATGCAGAATCATATCTTAATGAAGCAAAAAAAAAAAAATGTAAAGAAACACTTCAAAGTAGACAGTGGGGCAGACAGGTAACATGACAGGAAGGGAGAGAAAAGGGAGAAAGTTTGGGGGAGTCTGGAGCAGGCAACATATCAATTAAGACTGGATTACCATAAAAAAGCAATAATAAGAAGAAATCTAAAAAGTGTGAGAAAGCAAAAAGAAAAATAATTCTATATTTTGTGAAAATTTATGTGAAACTCGAGTGTGATATGGAGACATTTAAAATAAATTAAATCTCAAAACATTTCTTGCCAAAGGCCCTGCAGTAGAAGAAAAACTAAAGTTCCCCAGCATGAAGAAAATAATATGAGAGGAAAAACTGAATCTACAAAAAGATATTTTTGAGAGGTGATGAATTTTTGTTTTTTTGTGTGTGTTTTTTAAAATTTATTATTATTGTTGATGTTGGAATAATGAAGATGCCCTAGGAATGATTAGAGTGATGAATGCACAACTACATGATTATACTGAATTCCATTGATTGTACACTTTGGATGGATTTATGTTTTATTAGTTTGTATCAATAAAATTGATTTGTTAAAAAATATATGAAGAGTGCAATTCATGGAAATATATGAAATATCTCTTAAAGTCAACTGTGTACAACAAAAATACTAGCATTGTATTTTCAGATTTGTAATATATAGGAAACAATGGCTGGAATGACTAGGAACACATGAAATTAGAGATATACAAGGTTCTTTCACTTTTATATGAACATCTATGTCTCCTTTCAAATTTGTCAATATTTTCTTCATTATTATTGGACTAAATTTTGTGCTTATATATATTTATAATTATCTTCTTGTTGAATTAACTCCTTCATCAATACATATTTTACTCCTTTGTCCCTTTAAAAACTTTTGGATTTGAAGTATTTTATCTGATTCATATATTTTCCTACTTTAGGTTACTATTTGCTTTATATATTGTCCATCATTTCCTGTCAACCTACTATGTCTTTGCACGTAAAGTGAGTTCCTTTTAAACAACATATACTCAGGTCATATTTTATAGCCATTGTGCTAATCTCTTTGTTTTGATTAAAGAATTTAGTCCATTTATATTTAAAAGAGCTGCTGAACCTGCAAGATTTTCTTATTCCATTTTTTTTTCTTATTGTGCATTGTAAAATTTATACATTTTCTTTCCCCTTAATTCATCCATTAATATCTACTTTGTATCCTTTGGTAGTGTTCCATTTTGCATCTCTTTTCATTTCCTTTTGTTTATTTCTTTTAAAGATATTTTCTTTGTAATTACCATAAGACTTAAATACATCACCAAAATATGTAGCAATCTTGTTTGATTTAATGACAACTTCAAAAACATATGTTGACAATGTTTGTTTGTTTTTCACCCATATTATTTTTAAATATTTTTTAAAGAAGCTTTAGATTACATAAATGTTACATTAAACATATAAAAGATTCCCATATGCCTCACTCCTCCCTCCCACACTTTCCTACATTAACATCGTTCTTTAGTGTGGTACATTTGTTATAATTGATGAACTCATATTGAAGCATTGTTACTAATCATTTACTACAGTTTATATTATAGTTTAAACTGCCTTATACAATTTTGTAGGATATGACAAAATATAAAATGGCCTGTATCCTTCACTGCAATGTCATGCAGGACAAACCCAATGTCCTAAAAAGCCTGCATATTTCACCTATTCTTCCCTCTCTCACCCCTCAGAACCTCTAGTTGCCACTGCCTTTATATCCATTATAAGAGTTCTTCCATTGCTAGGAAAATAATAAGTCTGTAGCAGAATAATAATGTTTATTTTAGTCTATTGTTAATTCCCCAATCTTGAGGATTTGGGTATGATGCCCACTATGATTCTAATTGAGAGGGGACTTAGATCTCATGGGGGCAGATGGATGGAGCTATCTTGCTTGCAGTTGCAGACACTCTCTGTTCCATAGGATGGGCATTATCCACCATCATCTCCTTGTTTGTTGTCCTGTGTGAGTCCAATGAACTGGAGAGTAAGTGTTGCAACTTGCCTGAAATTCAGGGCTCAACAGACACATGGACAGTCCAAAGATTTAAGTCTGTGGGACATATATTTATCAAGTATTGTGATAATTATAGGTTCAAATCAAAGGGGCAGAAAAGCCATGAGTAGAAAACCTATAAATGAGTCTAAATCTTTTGCACTGGGGAACATAAATTCCAAAGAAAGGCCCACAGACAGAGTGCTGCATTCCTGAACTCTCTGCCTGCTTACAGTTTCTGGATATCTCTAGAGCCCACAGGAGCCCCACTGTTTGAGGCACTGTTTACTGTGTCAGTCAATGAGATCCTGCTGAGACTTTCATAAGGATAACCTCTTATTTTGTTGACTTCATTTTTGGAGAGGTTTTGGGTCACAAAAAGGTCACAGCATTGATGGGAAAGGATCACTGGAATGGGGTGTCAGTGATGTGGGGATGCATGGGAAGAGTTTCACCTGGGGCATGCCTTTAAAACATATGAATATATTCAAGTGTTCATGGGATATTGTCTCAGTGGGTGGAGATCCACAAAATAACTGAATATTGAATTCCCATCCTGGGGAATTCTGCTACATTTTCTAATAGGACAGCAAGAAACCCCCTACTGCAAAGGCAATGTCTAGTGAAGGAAGATAGACCATTACACCAAGCCCTTGGTATTTCTGATTGCACTTAACCTTTTCTTATGAAATTGAAACTTAGCCTAGTATTATATGTTACCTAAGAGTTACCTCCTGAAAGCCTCCTTGTTGTTCAAATGTGGCCGCTCTCTAAGCCAAACTCACCATATAAACAAACTACCTCCCCCCTGGTGTGGGACATGACTCCTGGGGATGAACCTCCCTGGCACCAATGGATTATTACCAAGCACCAATTAGCAATGCATCTGGAAAAAGATGTTGACAAAAAGGGGGAAATGGTAAATACAAATTAGTTTTTATGGCTAAGAGGTTTCAAAGTGAGTTGGGAGGTCATTCCAGAGGTTATGCTTATGCAAGAAGAAAATATTTCTTTTTTAAAAAATAATTTTTATTTTTATTTTTTAAAAGCTACTTAGATTATATAAATGTTACACAAAAAATATAGGGATTCCTATATGCCCCACTCTCCATACCTCCCACACTGTCCCACATAAACATGCTTCATTAGCATGGCACATTCATTACAATTGGTAAACACATTCTGGGGCTTTGCCATTAAGCATGGACCATAGTTCACATTACATCTCCATCCCCCTATCATTTTGCTTTATTGTTTCAAATTATATCCTTACACATTATATATCTTTAACCAACAATTTGTCATTTTTACACATTTGCTTTTTAGAATCTGTATAAATAAAAGGTGGTGGTATAAAAAATACAATATAATAATACTGGCATTTATATTTTCCATATGTTTACTTTATCCAGAAATCAGTATTACTTTATACCACATCAATCCCTGTTCACTGCCTTCTCCTTTTAGTCTGAAGATCTCCTTTTCACTTTTTTTTAACAGATCTACAGGTGAAAATTTCCCTTAGCATTTGCTACTTTGGGAAATTCTTAATCTTTCCCTCATTTTAAAGACAATCTGACTGGATATAAAATTCTTTATTGAAATTGTTTTCTCTCAGCATTAAAATATTTCATCTCACTACCTTTTTGCCTCCATTTTTCTGATGGGAAATTGGCACCTCATTTTATAGGGAAAGTATTTTATATAATGTGTTGCTTTTCTCTTGCAAGTTAACGAACTCTTCCTTTACCTTGTATTCTACAATTTGGCCATGTTGTATGTGTGCATAGTTCTCTTCATGTTTATATGTTTGGTGTTCATTAGTCTTCGTGAATATGTGTATTCATCTCTTTCATTAAATTTGAGAAGTTTTCTGCAATTATATCTTTGAATGTTCCTCTTATCTCTTTCTTTCTTTCTTCTTGTAGTATACCTTTTATGAATATATTGTTATTTTTAATGTATCCCAAAACGTCTAGACTTTTTTCACTTTTTTCACTTTTTTTCCTGGTCTTCAGAAGAAGTCTTTCCAATTGCCTAATCTTCAAGTTCAATGATTCTTTCTTCTGTATATCTAAAACCTGGGGTTCTTCTTTTATGATTTCTGAAGTTTTATCTTGTTAAATAGATGTTTCAAAATTTGTGTGTCTTTTTATAGAAAACATTTGTTGCACACTGTATATTTTATATTTTAATGTTTTGACTATGAGATTTAATCCTTGAGCTATATGTTCCTCAAATATGTGTCAGCTACTGATAATATGTTTATTTGAGTCTTGGTAGCTAACAAATACATGCAAAACTTCTGCAATAATAAGCTGTCACTGTCTTTGAAAATCAGCTCTGTATTGGATGCACCTCTTCTTCATGCTTTAGCTCTCCTATCAAAAAGTTCAGCCTGAGGCAAAATTTGGAGTCCTTTCCTTCTTTTGGAGGCTCTGCCTTATACTGGGCTTGTATCCTGACCTTAGAAATCCCTGTTTATGGGAATTAGAATACCTCCTCTAGCCTTATGAAATAGAATTCTCAGGGCACTCTGTTAGATGTCGTAAAGCCAGGAATCCTCAGGATGCTTAAGATGTCATAAAGCCAAAGTGTCAGGATGCTTTGTTGATTGGTCAAATTACTATTCTTACTGTCTACAAGCTGTTTCTGCCTCCATGGCAAGTTCTAGGAGAGAGAGACATAGATGTGTATCCTGGATCTGGTTTTCAGGATGCCACTAGATAGATTGAAACCTACATGCAGCCCACTGTGCCCATAAAGATTACTCTACTCACTCTAAATCAGGACCAGGGATCCATTATTGAGAGCACAGGGGAGAGCTGGGGAATACATCAGCAATTGGTACCAGTTTTAAGTTTCTTGATTCATTGCTATCCCCATTATGGGAATCATTTAAGCTTTCTGTAGTTTATTTAAGGAGGACTCAGCCAGTTTTTGCTAGTCAAAAAAGATTTTGTGGGCATACAGAAAACTGAAGTGTCTTACACTGCCATCTTGGTTGTTTAGAAGCAATCATATTATTATTAAATGCACTAAAATATTTTAAGTAGATAAATTTTATTCCCTGGAAATTTTTAGATATATAGAAAACATAATGGAATATAATGTAATGAGGTATGTTTTAAAAATCTATCACAAAGAATAAAATTTCATATTTAATATTTTATTAACCAAAAAGAAACTATATGAAATAAATTGAAAATAACACAATTACTTAAGTAATTTTGTTGAAATGTAGTTCAAAGAAGTTATGTTTCCTTTCCATTTCATACTCCAGATCTTCTTCCAAAATTGTTTTACTATTATAGATGACATATTGGAATCCCACCAATAAAGATTCACATTAAAATGATGTCATAAAAACAGTTTTGAGAATTATCTTTTAGATTTTACTTATTTTATTTGAAAGAACAAGTAACTATAAAAATTAATTTAAATGCTGTGGTGAGAAATTCATTTTTGGTGATTTTGCAAGGAGTAGGCATAGCTTATTGGGTTAGAATTGACATAGAAAATTTTCATCAGTCTCTACTGTGGCTGAAACCACATAGTCAATTATTGAGAAATAAACTGATGTTGGCATTTCAATCTTCAAGTAAGCTTTTCTCAATATCATTGCATTTTTAATGAAGAAAATAATTTTATTTCCAAAATTCATGAAATATGTAATACAATATTTGTAACACCTTGGTCCATAACATATTTTCTCCTAACATTGTGAAGTATAAACAGCTTTTCTTGTATGAGTTGCTTTTAAAGCTACTTAAAAATTGTTTTTATTTTCATTAATTAATGTAAGATTCACAATACATTTCACTTGGTTATAAAAAGGGGAAGTGAGGTTTGGCCATTAAATTAATTATAAAAGGTTTATTCAACTCAGAATTGTTTCACTTTCTTCTCTCGTGTATCTTTAAATGCAATAAATGACAAAACACAAAACTAATAAAATAAGTTATGCAAACGTTGTGCCTGAATACAACAATAAACCTACTATGTAAATCGGTAGGTTGTCACTGCCAAAACTGAATGGTGAAACTCCAACATGTTTTCCTTTTGGTGCCTCTCAAATGTCCATTCATCAGCTGGTGCACAATCCTAGAAAGATGTTAGTTATGATGCACCATCTAATGCAAAACAAATGAAATTGTAGGCTTTACAAAAGTCTAGTATAACAAAGATCAAAGTGTATAATAAATATTTAATAACAAAATCAGTATGTTACTGAAAATACAGTGTGATAAAATTATGTAAATTCATAAATATACCTAAAAATCAGCATTACATGCTCAAAGGAAAATAAGTGGATGAAAATACATCTAAATATTACTAATGTTAGGAATGAATTTCATTTTCCTCTTTGAATTTTGTTCTATCTTAATTTTTGTGCAATAAACAATGTTTACTACCATAATAGTGCCACGCTTTTAAATATAAAATTGTGTCATTGTGAAAAACGTGCTATTCTATCCCTGATCATTTATGAGCTGGCCTTTCTGACACATATTAATTAAGTATATCTCTAGAAATACCTTTTTTTAAAAAAATCCAGTCATAAATTTAAGAATCAGATAAAATCCTAAGATATCATGCTTAACATTATATAGTTTCTATGGGGAAAACAACTCTTTGTTATATATCTCACATAGATGCATTAATCGTTCAACTTTTTTTTTTTTTAGTAGTTATTTTCATTTTTTATGTTATTATTAGGGCAGTGGTTAACTGAAAAATTCTTGCAGAAAACAGAGAATTTTCATATATTCCCCACTTATTATCCTTATCATTAACCTTGTCTATTCATCTCTTTCCTTACTGATATTCTGTTCAAAGGGTCAATCCTTTATTGAATGTTGTGTATTCGGTTCTCTTATTTCTCCCTTTAATTTTTCAACATTTGCTTCATCTATATTTGAGCTTTGTTGTATATATGTATATATATATGTATGTATATAGATTGACATGATGACTTAATTAACTCAAGCATAAGAAAACAATACACAGACTTATATTTATTTATTTTATTAAACTTCTGTTAATAATTGGGAAATATGAAATAAGCAAAAGATTGTCTACAAACAGAGGTCCAACTTCTGCATCATAATCCTTCATGATATACATACATATAGATATAGGCTCACCAAATTGGGGGACACACTGAGATATATGGGCCACCTCTGGCCAGAGTCCCAGTTGGATGCAATATAAATAAATATATCTAGTTAGTGAAACTGTGTTAATAATTGAAAGAATATGAAAAAAGTGAAGCACTGTTTACAAACAGGGGTCCAACTGCCATATCCTAATTGCTTACGATATGAATACATACATTCATAAGCTCACCACACAGGGGGACACACTGACACACCTGGCCCCCCTGTCCAGAGTCTTGATTGGATGCAATATAATCTATATGCATATCTAGTTTAATAAGTCTATACTGACAATTAGAGTAAGAAACATGAATAACATAATCAATCAAAAGATTAAATCAATATTGAACAGAGACAAAATGACAGAAAAATAGAGCAGTCTTTCATACAAACTCACCAATCTAGCTCACGGATGGAAAGTCCTGAATCAGCAGCCAATACCATAGCCTTGATTGAAAACAACACCTGTGCAGAGCACCTTCTCCCAGGGTGGGATTGCAACAGGTCTGACCAGGGGCTGTCCCTTTTATTGGCTCATAATCAATGAACTTGATACTTTAGATGTCAACTTGTGAGTACTACCCCAATTCCCATGGAAGTGGCCAGCCTCCTCAGGAAGGAACACAACACTCCCCAGAATGCATCAAATCTGTTTTTAATTGTTACAAAACATCCCCAATGTGCCCACTGTTTTAGTTCTCATCATTCCTCCTAAAATATGAAAAATGCTGACTAGCAAGGTGTTGGTTTGCTGATTAACAAAGTTTCCTGCATATTTCACTTTTATGTTTGAACAATGCTAACTAAATTTTTTCCCAATACAGCTTGAAAAACAACAGATACTTGCAAAAATAAATTTGGTTTTGGACAGAAATTGTTCAGGCTTACCTGTTTGTATCAAAGGAAATTTCATGCTTACCTATATTGATTGAGATAAAAACAGGGATAAAATTAGAAATAAGTGATTTTTTTTTTAGTGTTAGATATTTTAATTATTGAAACGGGTGTTGTCATCTTCTAAAATATATTCTGTTTTAAGAACAAATAGCACTCTTTAAGCATGAAATAGTCTCTGCCCTGGGGATCAGCACATTTCCCATGTTAATCTCTTAATGAACTAAACCATTCTTCCTGCCACTCAAATTTGGAACAATCAAAAACATATCTGACTATACTATTCCTAATGTATTTTCTCAGTCTTTTTATAACTCTTATTGCTAACTTCAGATGTGTTTCATTTGACTCTTGGCAATAAAAATTCCACCACATATTGAATAATATATTTATGATATAATGTTCCATATTTACCTTATAAGGCCTGGTAAAATTAAAGCTATGTTTTAGCAGAGTATGATCAGTGGATGACTGAGAAGCCATGTGTTCAAATCCCTACCCTTTATATGGCCAGTTGAATTTCTATGTGTCAAATATTTGTAAAAATAAAGAAATGATGGCACTTCAATTGCAGATGGTCCTAATTTTAAAAGACATTGAGAAAGGAAATATGCCCATTTTAAGCCTTAGGGATATATTTCTAATTTGAGGGTGGTGGACTCACAAAACTTTTAGTCAATTAAGGATAAACAATTAATTTAAATTTAAATAAGTATATTAAATGATTCAATTAAAATCAACACATCTTAATATTTTATCTGCAAATTTAAAATTTGCGATTATTGAGAACATCAGGAATTTATAAATACATAAGCTTTAAAATAAGCTGTTCTATAAATAATGCAAAAGTAAACTCTCTTAGTAGAAGTTTCTATGCCATGGAAAATTCAGTAGAAAGTGTCTAAAGGTGTTAGAACAGTGATGTCATACTTAACATGAATATTTCACCTCTACATCCAAATTCGCCAGATGTGCCTCATTACTTCACAGACCACAGAAAGTGTATTGGGAAAGGTAGGGAGGGATGGATGAAGAAAAGCACTCATTTATTCCTTTTGAGTTGTACAAGTTGGAAACAACATGCAGATCTTCCAGTCATGCACCATCATTAAAATTTAGTCACAAAACCATACAAAGCTCAAAGAGTATCTAATAAATGTAAACTCTAGCTGCACTTCCATATGATCAGCTAAGACTTTCTCTATAATTAAATAAGATAATAATGAATATCAGTGGAAAATAAGGGATTTATATCATTAGTGTGTTTCTCATCATCTAACTATGTATTTGTACAATATTTCCCTGCACAGAACAGGCCAGAATGTTCAAAACCTAAAACTCTAAGAAGTTACTGCATCCAGCTTGGAGTCAAGTATCTATAGTGTCAGATTACTTGTTTCCCCTTATTTTAGAGATTATAGAAAAATAGAATTGTTTCCTTAACATGCAACTTCCATCATGTTCATGCAATCACAAAATACAGTAGAGGAGAACATTTCAAGTAAATAGGAATTAGAAATAATTTCTTCATGTATAAAAATAAAAGCATAGATAGATGGACAAATATTTTATAAACATTGATCTACACAGTGATCATGCATTCAAAGCTATCACCATCCAGAGGTTCTATTAGTATTCACCAATTATGATTTCTTTTATTTTGTGATTTTTAAATATTTTACTCATTAAAACACCATCTCATTTTTCCTTAAAATTCACTTTAATAATAACAAGTGGAGGTGAGCATTACCACAATTTCTAAACTGAAAAGCATGCCCAGAATTCTGGAATGGCTGGATGAGCAGTTCAGAAATGATAAAACTGGACAAAATTGTCAACTGCAATGACAAAAGATCTTTAAATTGACCAAAAATTGTGAAGTGTTTACTTACGAAAATAAAGTCAACTTCAATAAGAATAGTGGTGATCAGTTGCATTTTCGCCTGAGTATTATCCCATCTGGTACTCAGCTCCATGGAGAAGATCTATCACATTACAAGCCATGAGGACTCTCACCTCTCTTATATCTGTTGCATTAAGCTCACTTTATTTTTAACAAAGCATGGCAAATTTCATGCCTAAGGACATTGTCAAATATATTAAGAGTCTCAGTGGCAAATAATAAGAGAAGAACAATATTACAACTAGCCTTAAGTCCCTATGAGTTTTGGAAGAGAACAGACAGAAATTTAATGGGCAGTTCTGGGGAATCAGAAAGTAAAATAGTGCATTGATAAGCTCCATCTCACCCCTAGTTTCTGAAGTGCTCTGCATATGTACAAGAGTATATACACACTAGGAGGTACCAAGAAGCATGCCAATAAGTCACTTGTACATGTATGAATGTAACCTTGTTAATAAAGAAAATAAAATTCAGAAAAGGGCACATTGAATGCCTTCCTCAAGTCACATATAGATGCATCAAAAAGAGTAGAGGTGTTACTGGCTTCAAGGTATTTAAGTACATCTGGCCAATCAGTGGCTGATCAGTAAACTACACTGATCCAAGGGTAATTTTTAGTAAGTAAGACTTTAGAAAACAAAGAAAACAACTGGGCAGAGACAGAAATGGCTCCACACAATAAAGGAATTCAACTATACAGAATTAGCCTGTGTAAGTCACTAAACAAACATAAAAATAGCAACTAACTATAGAGGGAATTAAAATACAGAGTTGCCACAATATATTATCTAAAATATTCATATCTAACCAAAAATTTTGAGGCAGGCTACAGCCCAAGAAATCTAGATACATATAGAGATAAACAACAAAAGCAGCAAAAGAAAACAAAACCCTTATAAACTGTGTTTGAGAGATGCCAGTTGTTGGACTAAGAAGATAGACTTCTTAACAGCCATTATTTTAAATATTATCAAAGAACTAAAGGAACCCTTGTTTAAATAATTTTAAGAAAGAATGATTATAATGACTTATCAAATATACAAGATCAATTTATATATATGAAAATTATTTTAAAACAGTTGAGTGGAAATTCTAGATATTAAAAAATACAATAACAAATGAAAATTTCACTACACATGTTCAATATCAGGTTTGAGCAGGCATAAGAAAGAAATAGCAAACTTTAAAATAAATCCATATAGATGATATGGTCTTAAAATGCAAAGAACCAATAATTAAAAATAAAATTAAAGAGTCTCAAAAACCAGTGGAATATCATAAAACCCACTAAAATACATGTATTGAGAGTCTTAGAAAAAAAGAAGAAAGAGATAGGAAGATAAAATATATTTGAAGAAAAATAATCACCAAAAATATCCCATATTTTATTAAAAAGCCATGAAGCTACACATAACAGCATTACACATAGACCAATCATATTTAACAGTTGGTTTCCAAAGATAAATACAAAAACATCCAACAAGAAAAACTCAATTAACTTCTTGTCAGGAACAATGGAGGCCAGAATGCAATAGGATAATATATTTAAATTACTGATAAAGGGAAAAAAATGTCTGTCAAAAAATTTCTATATCCAATAAAACTATCATTCAAAAAGGATAACAAAATAAAGACGTATTAGACCAACAATTGTTGAGACTGTTTGTTGCTAGAAACCCTTTATCAGGAGAAATATTCGAGAAAATCCCTCATGTTGAAAGGGGGTGATACCAGAAAATAACTCAAATTTACACAAAAATACTAGAGCCCTGGTAAATGTAAGTACATAGCTAATCATAAAATACACTTAAATATGTATTTTTATTCACTTTTAAAGGATTTAATGCCAAATGTTAAAAAAGTTATTTAAAAACAATAATTGTAATCTCTATTTTTGTGCTCATCATGACCAATCTTTACAGAAATAAAAGAAAACTATGAAGGAATGGCATGAACAATTTTATAACAACTGATTAGCCAGTTAAGACAAATAAACAACTTTGTATACATACCAAAATTATTCAAGGAGAGTAGGTGTAGCAGCTCTGCTGAGGCCCAGGCCCCAGCTGGCACATGGACAGCCCAGAGATTAAAGTTTCTTGGATGTACACCTACCAACTCCATCACCAATTATAGGTTCAAATAAAAAGGAGAGAAGAGTCATGTGTAGAGAAGTCACATCTGAGTCCAACTCTGTCACACTTGGGAGCACAAGCTCCAAAGTAGGGCCACTGGCAAGACACTAAACTCCATAGCTGTCTTCCATGACCATAGGACCTGGGTGTTTCCAGAGCCCTCAGGAACCCCACTATTTGGGTAGATACTATCTACCTTGGATGTGTGAGATCCTGCTGAGATGTGCATAAGCATTACCTCTCTTATGACCTCCTAACTCACTTTCAAGTCTTTTAGCCATAAAAATTCATTTGTCTTTACCTTTTCCCCCTTTTATTCAAGGTCTTTTTCCAGTTTTATCACCACCCAGTGCTTGGTAGTAATCCCTCTGTGCCAGGGAGGCTCATCTTTGGGAGTTGTGTCCCTTGCTGGGGGTAATGAATTTATATACTGAGTTTGGCTTAGAGAAAGTCCACATTTGAGCAACAAGGAGGCTTTCAAGAGGTAACTCTCAGGCACTCTATGACACTATGCTAAGTTTCAAACTCAAGAGCAAAAGGCTCAAAACAATAGTCACCAATATCAAGGGAACATCAATTGACCATCTTTCTTCACTAGTCATTGCCCCTATACTTGCTATTCCATTAGAGAATGTTGCTGAGCTCCCCAGGATGGGAATTCAATAATCTTTCAGTTGTGTGATTCTCTATGCACTGGGACAATGCTCCATGAACATTTGAACATATTTATATACCTTATATGTATGCCTAGGTGAAACTTACTCCCATGTATCCCCCATCACTGACACCCCACCCCATTGATCCTCCCCTGCTATAGTTGTAACCCTTCTGTGATACAAAACTTCTTCAAAAATGAAGCCAAGCATATTGCCAAGTTTGATCAATAAGAAAATGAAATAACAATATGTTGAAACATAAATAAAATGCATAATAATTTAGAGAAACTACAGCTAAAATAAAAATTTAAAAATTGGGGTATTTAAAAAAATGAAAAACATTAAAAAAATTAAAAAATAAAATAAAATATTTTTTTTTCCTTTTGCCTTTCATCACTGTAATATCAGTTGTCCTGTATGTACAGTGGCATTGTCTTCCCTTACTTCCCCAGTGTTTTACATTTTTTTAATATAGTCTTCAAAGAAGTTTAAGGTCACAGTAAAGTTACAGACAGAATATAGGAGACTTCTATATACACAACTTCCTCTTCCATTTCCCCCTACCCTATTAATAATCTTTTTACCTGTGGATGGTACATTTGTTACAACTGATGTATACATATTGAAACATAGCTACAAACTGTGGTCAATGGTTTACATTAAGGTTTAAATTTTAGAACATACACTTTTAAAAATTTTTCATGAAATTTAAAATTGCCTGTATCCATCATTGTAAGATCATGCAGAATAATTCCATTGTCCCCTAAATACCCCCTCTTCAATCTATCTGATTCCTCACTCCCCCTCCCCTCGGGCCCCACAGAGGCCACCAGGCTTCACTCCTTGGAGGTCAAGATGCATAGATACTTGCAACAATGCTGAGGGTTGGACATATAGGTCTGTCCTCCCCTATTACGAATTGCCCATGCTCTCGAGAGACACCTTCCCCTCTGATGACATATCAGGCCTCCCCAGCATAGGAGTCCAACTCCTTCCCACTCATTATGTGGGTCTCCTCCCACTGATAAAGCACAATAGGGCAAAATGTTCACTTGCACATTCTCTAGAAGACTGTCCCAGGGGCGCCCTGTCCCAACTGCCCCCCATTCAACACCCAAAACCAGTAACCCTTCCTTGTCATATTGCCATAAGAGTTTTCTCAACATTGCGGTTTCACCCATGTACCCACCAATCCCCGGTGTTCACCATCTCCCTCCACCATCCCTCCTCCCAGTTCCATGGACCATCCAACTCATCCTCCCCACCATACCCCTCTGTCAAGCTTGCACCGCTGAACCCAATAGTATCCCTCCCACCCCTGTCATATATCTTCACTGCACAACTACTCACATCTACTTTATCATAAATTTCACCTGTGTGGCATTGGCTCACAACCTTCTTCTCCCTTCCTATTTTCTATAAACCTCTCTTCCAGGCTCTAGCTTTCTGAGCCAGCTCAATATCCTTAATTCATATCAGAGAGATCATGTAAAAATTGTTCTTCAATGCCTGGCTTGCTTCACTCAATATAAGGTCCTCAAGATTCATCCACATTATCCCATGTGTTATTACTCTATTCCTTCTTACAGCTGAGTAATATTCCATTGTATGTATATACCACATTTTGTTTATCCATTCATCTGTTGATTGGCATTTGGGTTGATTACAACTTTTGGCAATAGTGAATAATACTGCTATGAACATTGGTGTGCATATATCTGTTCATGTCAGTTATTCTGATTATACACCCAGCAGTGGAATTGCTGGGTCATATGACAGATCTGCAGTTAGTTTTTTGAGGAACTGCCAAATTGTCCTCCACAATGGCTAGACCATTCTACATACCCACCAGCAAAGGATGAGGGTTCCCATTCCTCCACATCCTCTCCCACACTTGTAGTTCTCTGTTTTTATAATGGCCTCCAATCTAATGGGTGTAAGATGATATCTCCTTGTAGATTTGGTTTGCATTTCCCTAATAGCTAGTGATGTTGACCAACTTACCTGGTGTCTTTTTATTTTTATTTTTTTAGCCATTTGTATTTTTTCTTTGGAGAAGTGTCTTTAAATCACTTGCCCATTTTTCAAATTTTTTTTTTCAAGAAATAGGATTTCTTTATATATGCTAGATATTAGGCTCTTATAGGATATATGTTTACGAAATATTTTCTGCCATTGGGTAGGCTGTCTTTTCACTTATTTGACAAACAAACACTTTTGAGGTGCAAAAGGTTTTAATTTTGAGGAGGTACCATTTATCTTTTTTTTTGGTCCTCATGCTTTAGGTTTAAAGTTCATGAAGCCATTTCCTATTAGAAGCTCCTGTAGATGCTTTCCTACATTTTCATCTAAGGTCTTTATGGCCATGACTCTTGTGTTTAGGTCTTTGATCCATCTTGAGTTGATTTTTGTAAAAGGTGTGAGATGGTGTTCCTCTCTCATTCTTTTGGATACGGATATCCAGTTCTCCAAGCACCATTTGTTGAAGAGGCCATTCTCTCCCAACTGAGTGGCCTTGATGACCTTATCGAATATCAGATGACTGTATATGTGAGAAACTATATCAGAACTCTCAATTCAGTTCCATTGGTTGGTATGTCTATCCTTGTGCCAATACCATGCAGCTCTGACCACTCTAGCTTTGTAGTATGTTTTAAAGTCTGGTAGTGTGATTCCTCCAACTTCATATTTCGTTTTCAATTTGTCTTTGGCAATTTAGGGCCTCTTGCCATACCAAATAAATTTTTTAGTTAGTTTTTCCAATTCATTAAAAAATGAGGTGTTGATTTTTATTGGATTTGCATTAAATCTGTATATTAGATTTTGTAGGATAGTCATCTGAATGAGGTGTAGTTTACCTTTCCATGAACAGGGAATATTCTTCCACTTATTTAAATTTTCTATAATTTCCTTTAACATTTTTGTGCAGTTTTCTGTGTATAAGTCATTTACATCTTAAATTTATTCCTAGATATGTGATTTTTTTTACTAGTGTAAATAGTATTTTTTTTTTCTTGATTTGCTCCTCAGATTGTTCATTATTGGTATACAGAAATGCAACTGATTTTTCCACATTGATCTTACAGCCTGCGACTTTACTCAACTCCTTTATAAGTTCTAGAAGCTTTGTTGTACATTTCTCAGGGCTTTCTATGTATAAGATTTTGTCATCTGCAAATAGTGAAATTTTTACTTCTTCCTTTCCATTTTGGATGCCTTTTATATCTTTTTTTTGCTTAGTGCTTGAGAAAGTACTTCAAAGACAATAGTCAATAGGAGCAGTGATAGTGGTCATCCTTGTCTTGTTCCTGATCTTAGAGGAAAAGCTTTTTTGGATTTCACCATTGTAAATGATGTTAGCTGTTGGTTTTTCATATATGCCCTTTATCATGTTCAGAAAGTTTCCTACTATTCCTATCTTTTGCAGTGTTTTTATCAGGAAAGAGTGCTGTATTTTGTTGAATGCTTTTTCTGCATTTATATAGAAGATTATGTGATTTTTTTCTTTCAATCTATTTATGTGGTGCATTACATTGATTGATTTTCTTATGTTGAAACATTCTTGCATACCTGGGATGAAACCGACTTGGTGTATAATTCGTTTGACATGATGTTGAATATGATTAGCATGAATTTTGCTGAGGATTTTAGCATCTAGTTTTATTAAAGAGATTGGATTGCAATTTTCCTTTCTTGTGGCGTCTTTGTTTGGCTTTGGTATTAGGGTGATGTTGGCATCATTGAATGAGTTAGGCAATGCTTCTACTTCTATTTTTTGGAAGAGATTAGGCAGTATTGTTGTTACTTCTTTCTAGAATGTTTGGTAGAATTTTCCTGTGAAGCTGTCTGGTTCTGGGCTCTTATTCTTTGGGAGGTTTTTGATGACAGATTCTATCTCTTTACATGTGAATAGTGTTGAATTCATCAATTTCTTCTTTCATCAATATAGGCTGCTTGTGTGTTTCTAGGAAATTGTCCATATCCTATAAATTATCCTTCTTGTTGGCATTTAATTTTTCAAAATATCCAGTCATGATACACTTTATTTCTGTGGGTTTGGTGTTTATAACCCCTACCTATTTTCTTTTTCTGTGTATTTACATCTTCTCTCTTTTTTTCTTTGTTAGTCCTGCTAATGGTTTGTAAATTTAATTGATCTTCTTGAAGAACTAGCTTTTTTTTTTTTTTCTAGTGCTTTCTTGTTTTCTATTGCATTTAGTTCTGCTCTAATCTTTGTTATTTCCATTTCTCTACTTCCTTTGGGGTTACTTTGTTGTTCTTTTTCTAATTCTTCCAGGTGTGCAGTTAAGTCTTCAATTTTAGCTCTTTCTTCTTTTTTGATTTATGCATTCATGGCTGTGAATTTCTCTCTCAGTACAGCTTTTACTGCATTCCATAGGTGTTCATATGTTGTGTTGTCATTTTCATTCATTTCAAGGAAGTTACTGATTTCTTTTGAAATGTCCTCCTTAACTAACTGTTTGTCTAAGAGTGTGTTGTTTAACTTCCATATCTTTGAACCTATTCTGGTTCTCTGGCCCTTACTGATTTCCAACTTCATTCCTTTGTGGCCAGAGAAATTACTTTTTATAATTTCAAACTTTCTGCATTCATTGAGAATTTTTCTGTGGCCTAGCATGTGGTCTATAGTGGAGAATGACCCATGTACACTTGAGAAGAATGTATATCCCACTGTATTTTGGTGTAGTGTTTTCTATATATCTATTAGGTCCAAATCCTCTAATGTGTTCTTCAGAGTATTTGTTTCTGTATTGATTCTGTGCTGTCTAATGGTGATAATGGTGTAGAAAATTTCCCCACTATAATTGTAGAGGCATCTATTTCTCCACTTAGTTTTTCAAGTGTTTTCCTCATGTATTTTAAGCGCCCTGGTTAGGTGCATGAATGTTTATGACTGTTCATTTTTCTTAAAAGATTACCACATTTACTAATATATAGTGTCCATCTTTGTCTCTTACAATAGTTTTGCATTTAAAGTCTAGTTTGTCTGATATTAGTATAGCTACTCCTGCCATTTTTTGGTTATTGTTTGCTTGTAAGATTGCTTTCTAGCCATTCAGTTTCAGCCTTCTTGAATGCCTGGGTCTAAGGTGTGTTTCTTTTAGACAGCATATAGTCGGGTCATATTTCCTTATTCATTCTGCCAATCTGTGTCTCTCGACGGGTGAGTTTAATCTACTAACACTCAGTATTATTACTATCAAGGCATTACTAACCTCAGCCATATTTTCTTTGGGTTTATGTATGTCAGATATTGTTTTTATTTTCTTTTTGTTTTTTCAGTTGTTATTACACTCCCCTCCAACTCTCTCTCTCCTGTTTTTTCTTTTTCAATCTGCAGAACTCCCCTTTGTATTTATTGAAAAGCAGGTTTTTTATTGGTACCTAATTTCTGTTTATCTGTGAATATTTTGAACTGTCCATCATTTTTGAATGCCAGCTTTGCTGGATAGAAAATTCTTGATTGGAAGTTTTTTCTTTTAGTACCTTAAGTATGTCATACCTCTGCCTTCTTGTCTCCATGGTTTCAGATGAGAAATCAGCAGTTAATCTCATTGAGCTTCCCTTGTATGTGATGGTTCTCTTTTCTCTTGCTGCCTTGAGTATTTTCTCTTTGTCTTGGGCAATGGAGAGTTTCACAACACATGTCTTGGAGTAGACCTTTTGAGATTTATACTGTTTGGGGTGTACCATGCTTCCTGGACATGTAAATCCATCTCCCTTAATAGGGTTGGGAAGTTTTCAGCCATTATTTCCTCCAACAATCCTTCTGTCTCTTTCCCCTTCTCTTCTCCCTCTGTGATGCCTATAATGCGTATGTTTGTGCATTTTGTGTTGTCATTCAAATCCTTAAGTCCCTACTTGATTCTTTCTATCTTTTTATCTATCTGTTCTACTCTCTGTTTGATTTCAGATGTACTGTCTTCCACATCACTAAATCTTTCTTGTGCCTGTTCAAATCTTCTGTTATGTGCTTCCAGTGTTTTTTTGATTTCTTGGATTGTACCATTCATTGCCATCATATCCGTTATCTTTTTATGTATGTTTAAAATTTCTTCAGTATGTTCTCCCAGTGTTTACTTAATATAATTAATCTCTTCCTTCACTTTATTAAGTTGGCCCATAATATTTTTTTGGAATGCTTTGATTAGTTGTTTGATGTTCTTTATCTCTTCCTGGTTTTCAGTTTGTTCATTGGACTGGGCCATGTCTTCCTGTTTCTTAGCATGGTTTGTAATTTTTTGTTGATGTCTGGTCATCTTTTTATCTTTATGGTTTTATTCTGTTGATTAGCTTCTCTCTGTACTCTAGGGTTTTATTTAGCGGCTGTTTTTGGGTGTGTTATGTTTTTTCCTTGATATTTTGTTTTTCATGTTCTAATTCCTTGTTGTTTTCTATGTTCCCTTTAGGAAAAAGATTAAGGTCAAGGAAAGCAAAAGAGGTAAGAAAAGAAAAAGGATAATAGTAGTAATAATAGTACAAGTTAGAAGATGGACTGCATAAGACCTAGGATAATGAATATTTAACTCATGTAAGCCATGTAGAGTAACAAGAATTAAAAAGTGGATTAACTACAGTGAAATGGGAAACTGAATAGAGAAAAATATATTGAAAGAATTGAAAGGCCAGAATGATGAGGAAAGATTGAAAGAGAAAACACAGGACGAAAAGAAAAAAAGTTAATAAAAGAAATAAAACAGAGAAGATAGAAACAGAAACCAGAAAAACTGAGGACTAAACAAAGAGAGGTGGAATGTAACATCAACAACAGAAAGCAGAAGACAGAAATATGAAGGAAGGAAAAGAGATAGCCTAGGTAGACAAAATAGGTATACACAGAAAAGGAGAAATCAAGGAAAAGGAAGCACAGCAAACAAGAAACACACCAGAAGCATCTAATTTAAAAAAAGAAAAAATAAAAAGGAGGGGAAGAAAGAGGAAAGACAAACAAGAAAACAAAACAAACACACACACAGCAAGGAGTCAAACAAACTAAGGAAGTACAGCGTTCCCACTTAGGCTCCTTTGGAGCTTCTCAGGCTGCCAGTGTCATAAATCAAATACCCTACAGCCTTCTGCTCTGTTAGTTCCCCAAAAAAGCTCACTCTAGCAGGATCCTGCCTTCACTAAGCCATTTTTTGTGAGAGAGATGGTGTATGCACATTTAAACTGATGCCATCTTGATGCTCCTCATCTGATGTACTCATTCTTATATTTCCTTTTATATGTTTTTAAAATTGTATTAATTCTACCAGTGTTGAACCAACTTTAATTTCTCTACATGGGCCCTTTATAAATAAGTAACAAGATAGGCAGCTTTGAATGGCTAAGAGATTTCCTGTAACTCTTTTCAGTCTCTACTAAATTTGTTATCTATTGTGGACTGACTCTGAAAATTCATAATCTAATAAAGACATTTTTAAAGCACTAGAGAATAACTAAATAGTACGACACAGTTAATTATTGCAGAAAGCTAAAAAGAAAAGAACAAAAATACAAAAGATACCAAGCACCTGAAATAATGGGAGAGTAAGACACCATTGAAAAGGAAAGTTATAGCCAGTGATATTTTTGGTTGTTTTCAAAAATATTTCAAAGGCAAGTATAATGGGTTAGATGAACTAAAAAGTAACATGGGAGATGATAAATTCCCATCGGAAAGAAATAAATATTTTTCAACTTAAGGATCACTGTATGCCTTGAAAGAAAAATTCTTTTAGAAGGGGATTAGTCGTTTTGCATCTCTTGCATTTCAAATGATTTAAAACTTAATTTCAATAGAACATGATTTAAAATTTTTTGTATCAGAGAAAGAAATAATTTCATCCTTTTCCATAAAGATGAGCATTATAATTTTTCAAATAAGATCTTATTTACAGTTTAGGTGGGTCTTCTGTGATTATTGTATCTAAAATACTAAAATTCAGAAAACCCAAATATTTGCAGAATACTTAGAAAATACACTAATTAATTGATATTTCAACTACATTTCAAACAGAAATTCCCGTTTCCTGTTATAAATTTAGTTATATGCCTGAATAATATTTTGAAATGTACTATTTTCAAATGTATTATTAGTTATAATAAAATGATTAAAATTATTGGGACAATTTTGACATTTTTTCTAAAATAAAAATTGCTGAAAAAGGCATTAGATGGATGTTTTTCTTTGTACCCTATCATCAATGAAGGAAATCTCCATTTTTAAAGGAATATATTTTCTGAAAAGTATCCCTGAAACTCCTGGGAAATTTAATTTTAAAATATTTAATTTTTGAAAATAGACTTTATTGATGAAAAATAAGATCAAATTTACTAACCTAACTGACTAGCAATGTTTTCCACCAAGTGGATTTAGAACTATAAGTTCATTAGCTAAATAAGATAATTTTATTATGTTCCTGAGGAAAATAAAGGTCATAAAAGAGATTCACTTAAAGGAAAAAAACATCAGAGCTTCATTCACCCTTCTCTTTGAAGGCTTCTGAGAAAGAACTGTGAGTAATGTTCCTTTCAGTATAGTGAAACTACAATTATTTGCTCTCCTCTTGGTATTAAGAAGGGGCAAATATATACATACAATCAAATTATACTCAGGTTAAAAATCTCATTCCAATGTTAGGTACAGATTTAGTGAACTTAAAGCATTGGAAACCATTCATCCTTTACTTTACACCGTGCTGGGTATTTTTTTTAAATGAAAATATGTAGAAGAATTCTTAGGTTATGTCTCTTTCCTTCTTCCCTCTTTCCTCCCTTCTATTTACTTCCTTCCTTCCTTCCCTCCTTCCCTCCTTCCCTCCTTCCCATCTTTCTTTCAGTGTTGCTTGAATTTCATTCCATGAACTATTTCCTTTGCTTTAAGCTTAATTGCCTAAATGTTGTTTGAGTTTAAAAAATATGAACAGGTTTATAGCAGATACAGTGTATGATATCACCATCCTTGTACAGCAGAGCATCGTGATTTCCTTGGAGACACCTTAGTAATTAAATTGAAATGATTCAATAAAAACTGTCAATCAGTATGAAATATATATATTGTAATTAGAATAAAGTTTGTAATCCAAGTGTACACTGATTGTATTTAACCCAGTTTCTTTCAAATTTTCTGAGTAATTAAATGTTGAGGAAAAATTTATGAACTCAACACAATGTCTGATCAATAAATAATATATTTTAATATTATAAATATTACAGTAAATTGTTCATGTGTAGCTAATTGGAAGAAACTGAATAATTTCCAAAGTGAGAGAGGAAATACTATAAATTATAATGTTTATGAAAAGTTTTCAGTAATATTAAAGATGGAAATTAGAAATTGTGTAGGAAATATTTAATGATTCTAGTCCTACTTTTCTAAAGGGTTTATAACACTATATCTTATTAATATTCACACTGTCTATGGGAAATTTTTTTCTTTGAGGTACTGAGGATTGAACCTGGGGCTTCATACATGCAAAGCAGCTGCTCAACCACTGATCTACACAGGCTCTGTAGGAAATTTTAAAAAGTGATTATTACTTCTTATTCAGAATTTTGTCACAAATCCCATAGCAAATTATTACCTGTCAGTTTTAGATTATTAGTTTCTAATTGGTGTCTAATCATTTTAAAATTTTTACTTTGTTCTTTTTTTTTTCCAAAAAACCTCACCTGTTACAGCATTGGAGAATAAGAAAAAGGGTGACCTTTATGTCATTGAGCCATAGAGGCAAATATATAACCCAATTATAAGGATAACATATCCTCACACTTAGTGTTGACAGAGCATCTAAGACATGCTAGTAAATAATGGAAATTGTTGGGCCTTCATTAATGAAACATTTCTTGATTACCTGGTATTCATTAGATATTCAAGTAAGAAACAGTACAAACATGTGATTCTCTAATCCCTTGGTGCTACTTGTTGTAGCAAAGTAACTTGGATTTTGATTCAAATAGGCCTGAATCATTTCCTTGTGTGATCTTGGTTGATTGATAGAACATCTCTGAGACCAAGTTTCATTATGGTGAAAGAATTGCCTCACAACACTTCTGTGAGGATTAAATAAGACAATTTCTGTGAATACTTCTAATAGAGTGTTAAAGTTATTGCAGGTAATCATAAAGTTCCAAGTTTTACCACAGTCATTAATAGTTTGCAAACTCTTTCCTAGATTTCAAATCATTGCTTTCTGTCATCCTCTATGTGAACCTATGTTCAAGAGGCTACAACCAACTTTAGAGCTTAAATACCATATTCAGACACTGGAATATGTGGGGATGTCCTCTTTCATTATCTTAAGTATCTTATAATGGAGACTACCAGTTTGAACAAATTTCAAATATTCAAGCACTTATGGAGATGCACTGTAGGTTGTTGGTATCAAAATTACAGAAAGAGTTGTAAGATACACTTCAGGATCTAATTACTGAGAAAGAGAGGGAGGGAAAGAGTGAGAGAGAGTGAATGAGAGAGAGAGAGTAAAATTTGGAAATAAACTGTTCCTACATAAACAGCTCACAGTAAATAAGATCAAAAGTGCTTTTGGAAGACAGAAGAGCTCAGGAAAAACTTGGATCATCTGGAAGATCCTGAATTAAAAACTGGGATTTATGTGCAACTCATGGAACACTTTTGTAAAAGAGGGTAGACATGTCAAGCAAAATATATTATAGCAGATTTGGAAGGACAGCCTGGATTTGATTCCAGATTCTGGTTGGACCACGAACCTTTTTAATTTTCTCCTCCTTTCACTCTAATCATGATTAAACACTTGGCAATTGATATCAGGAATTAACATCCAAATGCAATGCCAATATTAAAAAGCTGATAAGTGTCTTTTCTCTCCTCTGTTTTTCAATTATTTGTGATTTCTTCCAATTAAAATTAAAATCCCTACAATAAATACTGGAATGCAACAATTCAGAGAGATTACCCAGTATGATCAATATTCTAGTTTACTCATTGAACATGTTTTTAAGGTAGCTTTTAAAAATCTTTCAGGAAACAAATAAAAATAAGGGTAAACACAATTATTTACAGAGAAATAGCTCAAAAATGGAGAATTAAGGGAAAAGAACTTCCAACAAAAATTGTCAGTGTATTTGCAATAATTTCTATTTTATTTATTTTATTTTCTATTTTGATTAAGATAATTATAACCCAATTGTGATAGTCTGATTATCAAAGTCAAATAACAATATACAACATTACATAGCTCAATAAAAATAGGGAGAAAATATAGCCATTCTTCAGCACACATAATTTAGGGTAGGAATATATTTTTATGGATCATTTTGAGTGAAAGAATGACATTTTTAGCCACAGTTTAAAATCAAATTTAGATGTTTTTATAGAACCCATCCTTAGTGACTTTGTGATTTTTGGAAGTGTGTTGTACTTATTTTATAGTTTAGAAAACTTCAACCCAAGCACATAAAGTAACTTTTATATCTTGAATTTATTGTTTTCTCAGATGTTCCATAGAGACCAAAGAGCAGAAGGCAATTTCTCTTCAGTGGTGGGATTTGTTCTCCTGGGATTTTCTGACCTTCCAAACCCCCAGGGGTTCTTATTCAGAATTTTCTTATCTACACATTTATCATGATAGAAAATGGTCTTATCATAATAATTACAAAGGTAAGGTCTGCTCTTCAGACCCCTATGTATTTTTTCCTGGCAAATTTTTCCTCATTTGAAATCTGTTATGTGTCAGTCACTGTTCCCAGGATCCTGGTGAACCTTTGGATTCAGGATAGAAGCATTTCTTTGATGAGCTGTTTCACACAAATGTGCTTCTTCCTCATTCTGGAAGTCACTGAAAGTTTCCTCCTGGCTGTGATTGCCTATGACTGCTACATGGCCATCTGTAATCCATTACACTATCCTCTAGTCATGAACCAAAACACGTGTATCCAGCTGGCAGTTGGCTCCTGGATCAGTGAAATTCCAGGTCAGATAGGGCAAACATATTGGGTCTTCTCACTGCCTTTCTGTGGTTCTAACTCAATCAAACATTTCTTCCATGACATTCCCGCATTGATCAATTTGGCCTGTGGTGACACTTCACTTAATGAAATATGTGTCTATATAGTTACCATATTATTTGCCATGATTTTTTCTTATTGATACTTGGCTCATATATCAAAATCATCTCCACCATCTTAAAGTTGCCATCAACCACAAGACAGTTCAAAGCTTTTTCCATCTGTTGTTCCCACCTCATGGTTGTGGTTTTATTCTTTGTACCTGGTGCCATCACCTTTTTGAGCCCAACCTCAAATCATTCTTCAGGAACTCACAAAATGGTCTGTCTTCTACATCTTTGTGACTCCACTGTTTAATCACATCATATACAGCCTTAGGAATAAAGATATAACTGCCGCACTGAAAAAATTGTTACTCAAGAAAACAGAGAGAGGATATTAATAATCAAATTTTAAATAAATTTGTCTCATTGTTATCACAGAAATAAATTTTCATTTTCTGATAGTATAGTAATTGAAAATTTGTCATGTGTTTTATGTTCCTGATCTGAAGTAAATTGTGACTGCATCTTTCACAAGCAAATCAACTGGTTTTCAAAAGCTCAATTCCATAGGACAATTCTTCCTTTTATACTTCAAATTATAAATTTATCCATTTTTCAAAAGTTTTCACTCTTAAAATACTCCTAGAATTTTAATTAAAAATTTGTGAATTAAATAGTACTTACCTTTGTGATTGGCCAAATATTTACAGATGTTTTGCCTGTATTCACATTTGTATCTAAAAAACTGTAATTTATTCATTGTAGGTATACACTAATTTCTTTGAGAATGTGTGCAGAGGACTAAATAATAAACTGTAAGTTATATTATAAAGAATAATGTTAAAACAGAATAAAGAGTTTTAATTGATCATATTTTCCTCAGTATGAATTAAGAAAATGCCTTCATGTTTGTCCAGAGGGAGGTGGAAATCTGGTTTCCCTTTCCACTTCTTTCCTGAATGTATCACAATTGAATATCAAATATCTGACCTTTCTCCATAATCCTGTTTCAATATATTTCAACATTCTTTTTCATGTGTCAATGATGCATTTCCAACTCCTCAAAATTCTTTAGTGCTCAAAGTTGCAGTGCAAAAGACATTACAACTTTTCTCACACCTAATTTAAGAACAAATGGAGGCTTAGAAGGGTTGAATGAAAAGTTAATACAGAGATTGACACTAAATAAACTAATATCACAAGTAAAAATCAATACAATTTGAAGATGCCTTACACCACCTACCTACAAATTATATTTAAAGTAGTATAACTTGTATCTAATTTTGCCTTTCTTATTCTTGTTTTATTCATTTGAAATTTACTATAGAGTAGAGATAAAATCATGAAGTTGTTAATTATCCATATCATAACAGGCTAAAAAAAGACTAGAGGAAATGATCAATATTGCACTTTACATCAGCTTTTCTGGTTTGAATATGTGAATTGAGGATATTCAAAGTCTCTATTTCAAATATATTTGTTAATATTTGCAGAATGTATCATTTATACAACAATTACTGTATACACTTTAAAAATTTGATTCTTTATATAGATATTTGCTCCTTTAGTTTCTCTGTACAAGACAGTGTAATCAATTTTATCTATATCGTTTGGTTTATGAGTTAGAATTTTCATTCACAGGGGCTTACTTTTTTTTTTTTGAGGTACCGGAGCCAAGGATTGAAACTGGAACCTTATATATGAGAAGCTAGTGCTCAACTATTGAGCCACCTTGGTTCCCGAGTTGTTTTTTCATTTGTTTGTTTGTTGTTGTTGTTTGTTTTTAGGAGGCACTGGGAACAAAACCTGGGACCTCTCATGTGGGAAGCAGGTGCTCAACCTCTTGAACCATATCAATTCCCAGGATTTACTTTTTAAGCTCCCATCACGTAAAGTGATACTTTATATCATCTTTATTTTTATGCATATATGAATGTAAATGCCTGAATCTTCCTCATGCATTCTGCATGCATCAATAGTTAAATATATGTTCCATGGTGATCATAATGGTGATGTTGAATAATATTGCAATAATGTTGGAGTGTTATTCTTTACTCTAAATCTTAGACAAGCAGCTGGTACAGTATAATCAAGACAATTAGTCCTGAGATACAGAGAATCAATTGTTTAGTTTCAATTTACACTAAAAACTATGCATTCTTTAGTCACTCAATTAACTGTTTTTGTCTCAATTTCACAGTCTATAAAATGATAACAATGTCTAATAACACTGATGACCTCACAGTAATATTTTGAAGATATATTGATGATTATGGATCAAAGGAGTCTTGAGAAATTCAGGAACATTGGGGAAGGAGGCATTTAACAAAATCCAATTTCCCAGAGAATTAAGGTTATCCATTAAACCTTGAAATTATTTTGTTACACATTATTAATGCAAATCCTTCTATAACAACTACCAAATTTTCCTGCATTCCTGAACTTATGTGTTAGCTGTTTAGGCTTCTCAAGATTGTCGTGAATAGATATTTTCTACTGTCTGGACTTCCAGGTCCCCTTGGTGTGTGTAGACATAGGGTGTACCTTACCTTTAAATTGATTCTTCATTGACCACTTCATTTTCTTCTGTTTCTCATCTTTTCTTACATCACATCAGTAAATTTTCAAAGCCCTTTGAAATATTTTCCAGCCACTTATTTTTTAAAATATGTTTCTCATATTTGTCTGCTGTCATTCCTTATTACAATGGAGAAAATTAGATAGTTTTTATAAGTAATCATCTTATTTACTCACAATTCTAAATGTGACCCTCCTGCTTTTATAAGAGAAAATGGCAAACATTTCCTCAAATCTCTTTTCCTTTTATTTGATATAAGGTACAAAATAGTTTTCATAAGTTTACATATACTTCTAAGATAAAAACTAAATATATGAACAATGTACAGAATAATTACTAGACTCACCATTTGCTGAATATTTTCACTGTCACAGAATACAGATTCTCAAAGGTATGTCATATATGCCACTACTTATATGTGCCAACTTTAATCAATATAAATATAATTATTTGAATGAAATCAATTAGCAATGAAAGTCCACAAATATATTGGCAACATACACATTACCT